>JANHGC010002256.1:77532-90809 GCA_027560395.1 Boaedon fuliginosus | reverse complement strand
TCTCTCTTTCTCTTTCTTTCTCTCTCTCTTTCTCCCTGTCTCTTTCTCCCTGTCTCTCTCTTTTTCTCTCTCTCTTTCTCTCTCTTTCTCTCTCTCTTTCTCTTTCTTTCTCCCTGTCTCTTTCTCCCTGTCTCTTTCTCTCTCTTTCTTTCTCTCTCTCTCTTTCTTTCTCTCTTTCTCCCTCCCTCTCTCTCTTTCTCCCTCTCCCTCCCTCCCTCCCTCTCTCTCTCTTTCTCTCTCTCTCTCTATCTATCTATCTGACAAATCCTGGCAATGTCACGTAAGCCAATGAAAAACCCAACCTGCAGATAAGAAAGACTGTAAAATTCAGGAGCTCCCTAAAAATGCACACTCAGATGCTTTCTATTCTTGGTCCCTCATCACTTGTGGAGAAATGAAAGCCAAGGTTACTCCATGTCACATAAATACCTGCAGAGACGTCTGGATACCTTTTGGGTAAAAGGGACAGGCAGGCCTGCAATCAATAATAAACGTGCTGATGCCACTGGTGTGCGGGGGAATGAATGATCTAAGGACACGGTGAAAACCCAAATCCACGCCCACGCTCATGCCCGGACAGAGTAGCTACCTCTGATTCTTCACCCTGAGACAGAAAACAAGATTAGAAGGAGCTACTAGCCACTTACAAATGGCCTGTGTCACCAAGAAGAATTACATCCAGGGGATTCACAGGGGATTGAGCAGAGATAAATGTACTTGCTGTGTGAAGGATGGCCCATCGCGGGTGTGTCTCAGGACATCGGAATAATGGCAATGCTCTGCGGGAGTCATTGAAAACAGGAGTAGGTCCCTTCCAGCTCTGTTCAAAATCTTTCTGGAGAAAAATGGCACACAGCAACCAGGTGCAATCAGATATCACAGCTCTGTTCTTTCTCCTTGTTGCCCCAAGCTCTTCTGTAGACCTTCAAGGATGGAGACGAAACAAGAGAGCCTTCAACCCCAATGTAGAGAGTTATACAGGTCCTCAGAATGAGAGTTGAGCTGGCTGGTTGTGTTTTTCCAGAGATCATATCCATATGAGAGGTATGGCTGAGATTTCTTGGGGAAATTCTCAACTTGCCAGCAATTCAAGCTAAAAAAATGAATATTTTTGTTACCAAAACAAACAAACAAAAAACACCCCTCAGCAGCAGGAGGGACAGGTTAAAGAAATGATGAGCCCAAAAAGAAAGAACATTTCACGGTATTAACTGTCTCCAAGAAGAATTAGATTGAACTCAGGTTTGTATGAAAGGGAGAAATTTCCCTTTTTCACCATTTGTACAAATTTCTCTACCCAACCACTCTGAAAATGGCCTAAAATGAAGGCTGCTCTTCACCCTGAATTGGAATAAGTCTTGCCTGTCTAAGGAGGAGGCCCCACTAGACCATTTCTGACCGAGGGCCGTCCAGTCTCTTCCTGGAAGGCCCCGGGGGTGAAGCTCCCACAGCTCCCGAAGGCGACGTCTGTACCGTCGGTTGATGGTTCTCACGGTCCGGAAGTCCCTCCCGATTTCTAGCTCTGGTGGAACATGCAGCGAAGGAAAACCTGGGAAAGGTGTTACCGAATTGCCCACAAAACAATTCCCCAGCCAGGTGTGTGTGTGTCTCTTCTAATCAGGCAGAAGTTTGGGGTTTTTTTAGAAGTTGAGACAATGAGGGCGAAGGGTAATCTGAGCCGAGCTGAGCTGGAAGACTCCACCTGCGGAAAGACGAAAGGAGCATCCATTAACACGGGCTGCCCTCGGCCTGTCAGAGCGCTTCGTTTCCCATCCATCAGGTTGAATGAGATTTTTCAGGGCTACATTCCCAAGCAGGCAGCCCCTCCTTTCCCCCTCCATCCTAGGAATCCTTCTCTCTCTCTCTCTCTGTCTCCCTCTTTCCCTCTCTCCCTCTCCCTCCCTCTCTCTCTCCTTTTTCGGGTCATCCTGTCCATCTGTCCTTGAGTCACTCCGGGGAGTGGGATCCTGAGACTCCGCAGACGCTTCGTTTTTCAAGGGACGTTCGGCCTGATCGGCACGAAATCTCCGTGTCCTCGAGGGAGGTCAGGAGACTCAAGAATAGCAGGTGGGAGAAGAACGGACGGCTCGGAACCCGTGAACCTCTCCAAGGTCGCCATCTGCTCATTAGCACCAAACCCTGAAGTTCCCTACTGCTTTTCGGAGGAGACAGCTTGCGATTAAAGGGAATTGCAGGCTCCCTGTTTATTTATTAATGGGTCGCGTGGTTCTACCTCTCCTTTTTGGAGGAGAGCTTCTGCCAGAGTTTGGCCTCGAGGCCCACCAGAGCCTGAAATGGATTATGTCCTGATTCCCTGGATGCCTCCACAGAGAGGGACGGATGGGGTGATGGGTTTAGAGCAGAGCGAGAGAAGCGGAGCCATTTTGTTCCCACCACAATGCTCCCTCGCGTTGTTGTTTCCACAGGACACCGTGTCTTTCCATAAAAGTAGACAGAGAGGGGTTTGTGTTGAAGTGAACGTATAAATATCAGCTTTAGTTTGTCCAGCTGGTAGCTAGACAGAGCCTTGAACCACAAGGAACGTGAGGTTCATCCTCTATAACCTTAATTTCATAATCAATCGAGCAAATCCTATTCTCGTATTTGGCCTCTGTCTCGGTCACCAACCGAAGGTCGCAACATTTGAAGGTGAAAGAGTAAAAGGGACCATTTTGGATAACAGGATTGATCCTGCTTAGGGGAGACACCTGGCCGGTTCAATGCGCTTCAAGGATTACTTGTCCAATTAGGGGGAACTAAAAAGCCAAAGTCATTTTGAAGAAATACCTGAGCTATGAAGTCCATTTTTCTGAGATTAATTAAACTCTGGGTTCATCGGGACATTAATGGCATAATTTGCACATTGGGATACGCATAGCCAGAACCCCACAAGCTGAATAGCACACAGAGGGATAATTGTCTATTCAACTTAAAGCATTAAGGTTGCGGAGTGTGTGTGTGTGTCTTAATTCTTATATTCCAGATTCACCCTCCAAATTGTGAACACCTGCTCTCGTGTTTTTGGAGAGGGGGGTGGTATTTCATTTGAGATACCCTGGCTTTGAAGTCTATCATTCTGTCTTGGGGGAATCGGAAGGAGTTCAGAAATAGGTTCTACCTTTGCAGGAAAAGGAGCATCCTCTGACGAGACGAGCATGTTCTTGGTCTCCATTTTGATACCACTTCTGGAGACTTCGAGAACATTTGCTCCTCAGGGGTAAATATTTGCCATAACAATAGTAAGTAGCCAAACTGAGTGTGGGAAGATAGTGGGATAGAGAGGCGTTTGTGCGGTATTTTGTTACTCTAGAAAGAATGGAAGAAAAGCAACGAAGAGCCTCGGTGGCGCAGGGGTTAAACGCAGCCCTGCAGTCTCTGCTGGTGTGTTCAGCAGGTGGTCAGATCAAATCTCCCCAGACTCAAGGTCGACTCAGCTTTCCAACCTTTCTAAGGTCGGTGAAATGAGGACCCAGATTGTTTTGGGGCAAGAGGCTGGCTCTGTAACTGCTTGGGGAGTGTTGTAAAGCGCTGATAAGCAGTTTATAAAAACCTGAGTGCTATTGCTATCCATGTTGTAAGCTGCCCAGAGTCCATCGGGAGTTGGGCAGCATAAAAATGTAAATAGATAGATAGATAGATAGATAGATAGATAGATAGATAGATAGATAGATAGATAGATAGATACATTGAGATAGGAATTGCCAATCCAGATTTTATAGAAAATAGTATCCTGGACTATTGTAGATATGATGAATCCAAACGATAATAATTTCAGTAGGAGATTATTAGTTCCACTTTCATCTCCAAATGTTATTCCTTACTTATTTCATCTCCACTTCATTGAATTTCAGATTTCATCAGCTGGCTGGAGCAAAACAAAGGCATCCAACAAAATGACCAAGCGGGGATGACCTCTCCATCAATGCCACACGAAGATTCTTTTGACATCGTTGCAGATCTACATCCAAAATACCAGTGCGATCTGGTGTCTAAAAACGGAAATGATGTATACCGTTATCCCAGCCCTTTACATGCTGTTGCAGTGCAAAGCCCCATGTTTCTTCTGCCGGTGACCAGTTGTCCCCCAAGAGAAGAAGTAGAAAGAACCAGTGACAATGCTGTTGAAGTTGGACCAGAACTCAGCTCAGAAAAAATAGTGGATTCATGTCTTTCACACACTTCTCGTTCTCCATCCTGTCCTTTGCCCAACAGAAAAATGGATGGATATATTTTAAGCCTTGTGCAAAAAAAGGCTCCTTTAGTTAGGACTAATAAACCAAGAACGAATCTGAATGCAGACCTGGCCAAGGGGATTTTGAGACATGGAAGCTTGTGTCTTCGGCAGATGGCTAGTGCCCCGCCCAGCAACACCACTAACACTAAGAATCTCAGTCAGCCCCTTTCACATTCCAGTGGAACCACTCTCACCTTAGACAACAGTGCCTTTTCTCCCATAAAGCAGAATTCAAAGGAAGTAGAGCATATGGAGTTAAAAAAGATACCTGCACCTGCTGTTTTCCCACCAAATGCTAATAATGATCAAAGCAAGCCCTCAGTGAAGAGTGTCAAAACACAAGAAGGGATGCGATCCCCTGTGACTAAGAGTGATGCTCCCAAGGAAAGTGGCCAGCTCTTTTTGATATGTCCTAAAGAAAGCCCAGGACAGCACGTAGCACCCTTGAAGGAAAAGAAAGCCGTCCAGCTTCCCAAAAAGTTATCCTTTAAAATTAGTAGTGGGATGCAGTCAGCTTGCTCTGTTTTGTCAGGCCAGGAAGGCAGACCGTTGGTGGAACTTAAAAGTGAGGGGTCATCATCCCAGAGCCTGGAGGAGGGATTGCTAGTGAATGCCCAGTTCATACCTGCTCAGCCACAAACAGTCAGACTTCACAAAGGCACCAGGAGTGTCAAAATTCTCAAAGGTTCTGTGGTGAAACACAAATCTCATCTTGTCACGGTGCTGGAAAATGGGCCCCAGGCTGGACGGGAGAGGGCCAAGCCTGTGGGCAAAAAGTGTCACTTCCTGGATGAATTGGACCCAAATAAGAAGCCAAGAAAGACCACCTTGAGAGGGAAGAAAGGTCTCCATCTTCAGCCGGATGTCAACCATCCGAGTCGGCAGCCCGGTGCACTCAAGTCTGTGCTGAGGCCTCATGGACATAGCAGAGAACCCGTAGTTGCCAAGCCCAAGCACAAGCGAGCGGATTACCGGCGCTGGAAACTCTCTACAGAGGTATCTTATGAAGATGCCCTTAGGCGGGCCAGGAGGAACAGGAGGGAAGCTATAGGAGTCTATTCACAGGTTCCGCCTCCTTTTATTAGCCCCTACGCCTATGTTGCTAGTGACTCGGAATATTCGGCTGAATGTGAATCCCTTTTCCATTCCACTGTAGTGGACACCAGCGAGGATGAAAGGAGCAACTATACTACCAACTGCTTTGGGGACAGCGAGTCCAGCTTAAGTGGAGTGGAGTTTGTTGGTGAAAGCACAACGACCAGTGACTCAGAGGAAAGCGGGGGCCTCCTTTGGTCCCAGTTTGTTCAAACCCTTCCCATCCAGGCAGTGGCTGCTGCTTCGGATCTCCATGAAAATGCAGCCAAAGCCTTTGTTAAGATTAAAGCATCCCATAACCTTAAGAAGAAAATCCTTCGCTTTCGGTCTGGCTCCCTCAAACTGATGACCACTGTCTAAACGCATATGAAAAGCAAGTGATAGCAGTAATGATAATATCCCTGCCTCTTGGCGAGATGTATATGTGTAAGGGAAGTGAGTGTCAGGATTCTGGCGGGTCTTGGGGACGTTTTTTCAGGACTTGGGAGCTTGTGTAGCTATGCTGACTCCAAGAGGGCCCTTCACTGGCTCCCATTAGAACTGCCTGCCTTAAGATCTCGAAGAGCAGAGCAAGCAACTTTTCTGTGACGGAGTGCACACGTTTGTGTACGTCTACTTTTTGGGCTGAGGACTATAGAGGGATCAGGCAAGTGAGGCCGGGCACATCCTGCAAGGTGATAAATGTTGTGCCATTTCAAAGTTTCCAAATCTTTTCAGGCTTCAGAGGTTGGATAACCACTCTAAGGTTATGTAAGGGGAAGGAATGACAACGTTTTAGGGACAGGGCCAAATATGGGACGCTTTTTTTGGTGGTGGTGGGGAATTCAAGACTTTGGGGGGAATTTTAAGAGGTAAATTTAGGCGGAGATTTAAGTCATCTATTTTAGACCTTGAAACCTCCAAAAAGGGAAAGCTGACGTTAAAAATCCTCCAAAGAATGCCAGAGAATGAAAGTGTCTGTTTAGTTCATTTTGTGGGAATCTCGGGGACAACATAAAGCGTGTTGGGGGACTCCATTTGAGCCATGGGTGTCTACCTCTGATTTAGACTTTGAAATAATCCCATATAATAACAGAATGCTGGGCAAATTTTATCTCCTTCCAATGCACCATTTTTAGCATGACAAGGGCTTGCTCTGGAGAAGAAAGGACTCCTCCCTTTTTTAAGTTTACAGACTTCTCATTCTCACTTGCCTTAAACAATCTGGCAAGTGGCTAATTACAAGCAGAGAACAGAAAGAAGAATCTATGGCAGCCTTTTCTAACCTGATACCTTTAGTGTGGGGACTGCGATTCCCAGAATTCACAGCCACCAGGAAAAGCAGCAATTCAGCCCATTTAGGGAAGGTTGCCTTATATAGACCTTTTTGGGATCTCTCTGGTGCTACTGCTTTTAGTAATCTGCCAAAAAGGTCTTTTGAAGATATGACCAACACACATCTGCCTATGTAAACAAAACAAGGTGCTTCTTGTAAATAATTTTTCTAGAATGCTTTTTTTAGGGCAGATATTTAAGTCTTAATGGACTGGTTAGTTAATGTCACTTGAACCTCCATATTTTTGAGTCAACACTAGTGCCTTTTAAGTGGTGAGAACAAAAGCCACCGTGCTAGTTTTTAAACAAAGGATTAAGACACCAGTTTACTGCTTGGGGTGATTGAGATGCAGAGAAATGGAGACTTAGACCAAATGTTGATTTAAAAACAGTGTTAGAAACATCAGTGTGAAAAGATGGTTAAATGAAATGCAGGATACACATTTTTTAAATAAGCAAACTTGGTAAGCATTGTGTTGATTTATGCGGCATCACGGATTAGCACAGAAAATCTCTGCTTCAGATTATCTCCATCATCCACAGACATTTTATATTTACAAAGAAAGAGACCATTTTCAAGATTTCGCTTGACGCCTCCTTATACGCCGATTAGATTAGTTGTTCATGTTGTTCAGCATTGTCTATTCTGAATTAAAACTATCTTCAAGAGTCTTGAGTAGAGGTTTCCCCATATTATTTTCTCCTGGATGATTTTTAAATGTAGAAGCCTTCAAAAGGAGAAACCTCAGTATTGAGCCATAACCACCTAAAGCTGCCTTGAATTTCGATAGTGATCCAACCAGCCCACTGCTCTATGGCTTTTCCCAATGTCACTTTCTGAGATCTTTAAGAAGTTGGGAATTTGGGGCAGTTGCTCTACCTCTTGAATTACCAGATTCATCTCTTACCAACGTGCACAAGTTTTAGTAGTGTTGAATACTAAATTGGATTAGGAGGTGACAATCCAAATAGTCAGATGAGGGAAACAAATGACATAAACTTCAAAATCCTTTAGGATTTAGATGTGGTGGAAAGATCTGCCTTCTGCCATTTAAGCCTGCTTTGTTAAATTTGTATAAGATCAAGCACTTTGAATAAGCATCTTTAAGGAGGGAACCTGAAATATAGGAAGTCCTTGACTTATGACCACAATTGAGTCCAAAATTTCTGTTGTTAAGTGAGACATTTGTTAAGCAAGTTTTCTCCCATAGTACGACCTTTCTTGCCTCATTTGTTAAATGAATCACTGAAGTTGCTAAGTTAGCAGCATGGTCGTTAAATGAATCTGGCTTCCCCATTGACTTTTTCTGTCAGAAGGTCGCAAAAAGTGATGACATAACCTTGGGACACATTTCAACCGTCGTAAATACAAGCCAATTGTCAAGCATATGAATATTGATCATGTGACCAAGGGGATACTACAAAGGTAATTAAATGTGAAAACCGGTCGTAAGTCACTTTTTCAGTGCCATAACTTCAAACCGCCACTAAATGAACTGTTGTGTACACATCCTTATTTTGCATTCTTGATGGGAATTCTAGCAACTGACGGAAAGAGAGTGACAGGCAGATTGCAGTCTTTCATTCTTAATTTAATCTGCTGATTACTTTGGGTTGAAACTACTTCGTGATCATAAGAACATTTCCTACACATGTTTAATTTTAAGAATAAGTTCTAGCATTCACAATCAAGATTTAAAATCTGAAAAAGCGTTCAAAATGAAACGCCAACCCCAAAGGACCCCTGACTCAGAATATTGGTAACTATTTGAAGTTTAGCAACATTTCTGAATTTTGAGTTCATTGATTCCAGTTGTAGCCATGTCCAAGGGCTTGAATGTCTAGAATTGAGACTTTTTTTAAGAAAATGCAAATCTTGCCAAATATCAATTTCTCAGATGCTATTTGTATGCTAAACTTTCATACTCCATCGCTGGATATGTTAAAATGTCAAAGAAATGTATTTTGTATTGTTTTGTAGTTCTGTACATAAGTGAGGATTTTAAAACAATACTTCAAATAAGAGTAAATATTGCAAGTGGAGAGGTGGTTGAAAAAGATAGTTTAGGACTACTTTTCCTTGGTTTGCTTTGTTCCAAACTAGACACCTGAGACAAAAGTGCTTTTAGGATTGAGATTTTTGCAGAAGATATAAACCTTGAACCTTTAGATGTTTGGTGCCCTGATTAATTATTATAATTAAACTGTGGGAATAATAGTGAATAGCAATATATAGCCCAATAATTTCACTTCTGAAAACCTTGTAGATCTTGCTAATTATTTTTCCTCCTTTAAAAATTATTTGGTTAAGAATAAAGAGTTAAATTAAATAAAGACAATGCTAGAGGTTGATGTTAGTTTTGCAGGATTTCAGTTTCTGGTTGGTTTTTAATTTCAAAAAAATCTTAAAACAAGCTGGAGCAAAGAAGCTGGACCATAAAACTATAACAGCTTCTTCTGTCTTGAATAAATGCATTGAGGTCAAGATGGGGAATTTTTCTGAGCACCCTACTCAGTTACTATCTAGTTCCGTTCCATTTCCCTTCTAATGTAATAAGGATTTTGCTGGCCTGATTTTGCTGGTTTATCTATTCTAGGATCCTGTTTCCCATAGAAACCCACCTGATAATTCGGGAAAGCTTGTTAGAATAGCAGTAGGATTCTCCCATGTTCGCCAGCAGTGGAACTGAAA
Organism: Boaedon fuliginosus; assembly: GCA_027560395.1. NCBI lineage: Eukaryota > Metazoa > Chordata > Lepidosauria > Squamata > Lamprophiidae > Boaedon > Boaedon fuliginosus. Next base: position 81,474 of record JANHGC010002256.1, on the reverse strand, counting down.
GGCCGGTATACTCTGACTTGGAGGTGGTAGATAGATATCATGACTGATAGCTGTTGATAGCTTTGTCCATGAGAGATTTGCCCAATACCTTTGTAAAACCAACCCATTTCATCTGGTTATGATATACTTCCTTTCGTTTTTCCTGAATCTCCCACTTTTCAGTTTCTCAGGAGGATCCTACATTCCAGCATTTTAATTTTAGATGTCTCTCTTTTCTCATAGGAGTTTTTGAAGCTACAAATCCCAACTATTAAAACTTCTCTTTGTATGGGAGCGCTTCCTACCCCTTGATCATTTTGATGGCCTTTTCTGCACCATTTCCAGCTCACTGATATATTTTTTGAGGTGCAATAACCAGAATTCAGTATTCTAAATGGCAATTGCAACAATTGCAGCTGCAACACTACAGTGGCAATTGTCTGACACTGCTTTCTTTTGACGTTGGGGAAAATCCAAAAAGCCTCTTTAAGTATATTGTGTATTTTTTTTCCTTACAGTTTACACAAATATGCATGTTAAAAGCATGAGTGTCAGTTGTGTCAGTTTTTCTGTCTTGTGTCCAATAATTGTACATCATTAAGCAGCTGTATTTTATATCTCTATATAAATCATATTGCTTTATAAATTAATATAATGCATTGATATGCTGTAATAAACATTTCCTTTTTTTTAATCCCTTGTCTATGTGTGATGCATTGATTTTAGCTAAGATGGACAACATTTGTGGCCTCTTTTGAAAAATTAGACTCTAAGGGCCGAAGTACATTTTGCTACTTCTTGTCATTATACTGAGAAATATTACTTCCTTTGAAAAACAAAATAACCTACATTCTTCTGGGAATTGCATGATGGGTGACTTAAAAAGATCACCCACATTTGTCCACTTCCAATTTTTGTAGTCAAAGCTTGGCACTCCCTTTGAGATGTTCCTGTCCACATCACAGAGAAACGGGAGCCATCTGCCAATAGCAAAACAACCCCCCCCCAGCTGTTGCAGCATTCTTCTAAGTAGTTTTGTGAAATGTGTGGATCTTCACTGTTCTTTAATTGTATTGGATACTTTTCAATTTAGAGAAGGAATGCTCTCTAAGGAGCCGGAATGAAGAGCACTGGAGAAAAGGCCGAGGAGAAGTTGCTTTGTTTGCAAGCAAATGGCAGAGCCATAGAAAGTCTGTATTCTTGAAATGATTGCTAAATGTTTTCGCAGCTTCTGTGGTTTGAAAGCCTTGCCCATCAACAAAACACATATTATTCAAAAAAGAAATAATAACAGCAGAGAGCACAACAACATTGATTAAAGTGCACATAATGTAGTTGTATTTCCCTAGTTGTAGAAGCAGAACTCGTGCGTCAATTGCCAGATAATCCAACATGGTATAATCTGAATTAAACCTTACCAAATGGAATTTACACCCAGTTTGTTACAACTAGCAACACAGGAACTTCATATGTGTGCATATTCATTAATTCCATTTATATGTTGCCATAAGGTTAATAATTGCAGCTTGCTTTCAGAGTCCTACACCCATATCTCGCCTTACAATCCCTCCCCCGTGCAGTTTAAAATATTGGCCATGACCTTTCCAGCCATGATCTGATGTCTTTCTGTGGCCTTGATAGGTGAACAGCTTCCTACGCTTTCAAAAGTTGTCCATTCCTGCTAAAGATTGAAGCTGTCTTATTCTTTCTCTACCTTACGTACTGTAATTTGCAGAATATTTTTATGGCACTGGTATCTCAATGTTTCCGCTACTTAAAATAAGCATGATACAATATATGTATTATGTTAAAATAACTTTTAACATAAAGCTATATAATTTCTTACTGCTGCAGTAATTATTTTCTAGCAGCAACCTGAAATTATTGGATTTTTCCCCCACTCAGGGAGGGAATGACAGCTCAATAGGCTTAGTGTCTTTCACAATATTACAGCCCTCTCAGAATCCTCTGGCTCTTTTCTGGCAGAGTCAAACAGTCTAGTGTCAAAGACCAACAAAGACAACTTAAGAAAAAAAAATCAATAGTGAAAAACTTGGTCAAGGTCCGATTAGGGAGTCAACACAAGGCATTCAATAGCAGCAATCAAAGTTCAGAAGACTTGCCTGGTACTAACAGGTCCAGGCAAAAATCAGTATTTCCAGGAACTCAGGAGTCAAGGCACACCCGCATTTTTCATACTACTATGCAGAATAGAATTCAGATGATCTTTGGAGTACAGGTAGCCCTCAAGATACGACCACAATGTAGCCAAAATTTATGTGCTAAGTGGAACATTTGTTAAATAGGTTTTGCCCCATTTTATGACTTTTGTTGATTCACAGTTAAGTGAATCATTGCATTTGTTAAGTGAATTTGGATTTCCCATTGACTTTCCTAGTCATAAGGTTGCAAAATGGGATAACATGACCCCAGGACACTGCAGCCATCATAAATATGAAATAGTTGCCAAGTGTCTGAATTTTGAACAGGTGGCCATGGGGATGCTGCAGTGGTCGTAAGTGAGAAAAATGGTCATAAAATGCAAGTAGCCTGAGTTCGAATCCCAGAAGTGTATGGCTAGCTTATTTCTTTGTCGGTAAACATAAATTCAACACAAAAATAGTTCGTCGTGAAATGTGACTGCCTGAGAAGGCTCCTGGATTGGGGCTGAAAGGTGAAAGCTTGTCTCACTGGAAAAAATACTTAATATCTCCCTTGCTGTAGCCAACAAGCAAGGAGAGTCCATGGCTTTGAGGTTAATACATTTACCTAATATGCAAGTAGCCTGGGTTTGATTCCCAGAAAGGCATGGCTAGCTGATGAGAGCTAAATAGCTTGAAATAGACCAATATTAGTCTCCCTTTTATTTCTTTGTCAGGAAATATAAATTCAACATTGAGGAAAGTTGTATTTATACATGAAGAGAAATGGCATGTAAAATGTATACATTAAAACAAGAAAATTAAAAAAAAAAACCATTTACACCTCCAAATAATGGATGAGAAAAATGGCTGGAACAGATTTAGGATTGAATATATACAAAATTGACATGAACTATCTATACATTGATTCATTTAATCATAGGGATAATGAATAATACAATGAATCTGGCTTATGTAGGATTGTTGGACCTGGTCTGCAAAATTCAAGAGAATCACTAGATTACAGTAAAAAGAATTTTCCGTATCTGTTTGTTGCCCTTTCATATTTGTCTGGATTATTTACAGCCAAAATATGATAGTCCAAGATTTTCTCTTGTACCTATTTGTTTCATGGAAGATCCAAACAAACCTTTTACTCTTGAGTGAGAATAAGGCAGACTCTGGATGCAATGAAAAAAATGACTGAAATCCCATGAGGTAATTATATTTAAAGTGTTTTGCTGTGAGAACTCATGAAAGCATGGACAGTGGTGGCAAAATCTCATAACGGCCTGCTGAAATCTCCCGAGATGTGGACCTTTAAAAAAAAAAACAATTAAAATTTAGATAGAATCTGGGCAAATTGTGCCATTTTAAGATGCAGAGATGTTCCCGTTGTCAAGGTTCAGAATAAAAGCTTTTCATATTCTCCAACTTTGCAGATGACTAAATGCACCTATTTAGAGGGCATCCTTGCTTTTCGGAATACCTGAGATAATAAACATAAATTTTAATGTATGTGCTGTTTGCTGTCAGTTTATAATCCCATGATTTGTTTGTCTGTGTGGGTGGGGTGGTCTTACAGATATTGGGCTCTAAAACCTCTCCCACCCACGCACAGGCAAGTCACCAGAATATAAACTGACAGCAAACAGGACTCCTTACTAGCACTGATGATGTTACCTAGTTAGGGTAATGAAACGTCTGCAAGAAAACAACCAAGCTCAGAGAGCACCAAGTACCCCTCTTTTCAACCCTGAGCTACAAAGATTTTCCTTTATTGGTATTATAATTTATGTTAATAATAACATAGAGTATAAAT
>JANHGC010002253.1:60651-71818 GCA_027560395.1 Boaedon fuliginosus | reverse complement strand
GATGGGTTCCTACCGGTTCGCTGGTTACCCGCTTTGTGGGCGTGCTTCCCGATCGGCCGCGCAGCTGTTGGATCAGAGTGCTTGCAGAACACCACGAAGATTTTTGAAGTCAATCGCGCGCAGTGCGCTTTTGACAGCTGATCAGGAAGTGTGCCCACAAAGCAAGTAACCAGCAAACCGGTAGGAACCCATCCCTGTTGCTAGTGACCTTTCCACTGTGCCATAAAAGTAGTGGAAAGCAGCTATAGTACAAAAACCAACCTTTAAAACTTTATATCAATGACCATGGTGGGAAAATGGAACAAAATAAAGAAATATGGAACCCAGAGCCTGATGTATTTGTCTTCAAATTAGGCCACTTATGGATGTCCCAATTATTTGAGTAGTTTTGAAGTGATGGGAAGTGAGACTGAAAATAGAGGTGGAGTAAGAACTTGGAGACTGAGAATGAGTCAGAATATAGCTATTTGTTTCCTCTCTCATCATCATTATTTCAGTATTTTTTGAGCTGCTAGCTAGCTGATCCAATGTATTGATTGATGTGTTTTTATGGAAAAGCTATCAGACCTAACTTGGTATATTTCCTCAATGTTTTACAATCAGTTCCGTATCTTCAGGAAAGTGTGTCAACAAACTCTGTCAAAAATTCTTCTGCATGTTTCCCCATTCTCAAAATAATCAACCTGCAGGCATGACATGGGAGGTTTTCCCTGTAGGTCAAATTGTATCACATGCTATATCAGAAGGAAAACATTATGTACGCATTTAAAAAGAAAACGGAAAATAAAATTTAGGGTTTTAAAAATTATAGTCTAAAAACTATGATATGTCATATGGAATTTGGTATATATATATATTTTGGTAATTAAATACCTTTTTTATACCATCTAACTTGGGTATTTTTTTTAAATAGTCATTTCTGGACTGGTTTATTCTATGGATTTTTTTTTATAATTGCTCCTCATATGGTTTTCAGATCAAATTAGAATGTCTCAGATAAACCTAGCCAATGAACTATTTTTATAACTCCAAACTGGCTCTTAAAATAGCTGGTTAGTATCTACAAAGCCTTACAGTACAGCAAACCTCACATATACTCCCACAACAAATTCAAATACATTTGTCACTTGTGAAAGCTAATAATAAAGTGAATATTCCCAAAGACTCATTGAAAAAGTTGAGTAGATAAATCATATGATACTTTCTTGTAAACTTGATGTTTTTTTTTCTTTTTCTCTTGATATTTTTCAAGTCTTTTTCTCTCTATAGTTTTCAAGTCCACTGACTTGTAAACATATCTAATAAACTAGCAATCTTTTCACTTAATGGATAAAAAAAGCATCAGATAATGTCCATTTAGTGCAGTGTTTAATTAGATCCCATCCGTCCTCACTGTGGAATGAATTTTTTTTTTACAATCACATGACTCAGAATTGCTACCTTTTTTTTCATAATTTATAAAGGTTAAAAAATCAATTAATCGAAGAAGAAAACATCCAGCTGTTAGATGAACTCTGCCATGATAGTGTGCAAATACATGCAGAGGATTTTAATAAGTTCTCTTGGCACACTCTGTGGATTTATAAATACCACAATGTTTAAAAGAAGCAGTATTTTGGTTTATTAAAGTGTTTTCCTCTCAATATTTAATAATCATGATGGAGCAATTGCAACTGCTAATCACCAAACAAGCAAATATGGATTATTTGAAGAGCAAAGTAATACATTTATCTTGAAGTCCTTGACTTATGATTGGTGTCACTATTTCTGTTGCTAAACAAGAGAGTTAAATGAGTCATGGCCTTTTTTTTGCTGCAGTTAAGGGGCTTCCCCCATTGACTTTCCTTGTCAGAAGTCAGCTGTGAAGGTCACAAATGGCAATAACATGATCTTGGGAGCTATTTTAAATGCATGCTAGTTGCCCAGTGCCCAAATTTTGATCACATGGCTGTGGGGGTCCTGAAGCATTTGGAAGTCGTATGTCACTTTTTTTCAGTGTTGCTGTAATTTTGAATGGTTGCTAAAAATTGGTCCTAAGCTGAGGACATGTATTCCTAATGTTTCAGAAAACCTCATTGTTTCTGTAACTATATCCCAAACCTAAGTCATACTGAACACACTAGTTTTTACTCAGGGGTGGGTTTCTACCGGTCTAACAACCAGTTCGCTTCGTGCATGCACTTTGCTGCACACTTTGCTGTGAACGCATCACATTGGGGCCAAAACACAGCTGAAGCACGGCAGATCCGAAAAACAGATGATCCGCACTGCCGCACAGATAAAGGTAAGATATAGTGCATGGGCGGGTAGGTGGGCCCAACTACTGGTTTCCTGAACTAGTAGCTAATTTAGCCAACAGTTCATTCAAACCGAGCCAAACCGGTATAAACCCACCCCTGGTTTTACTCTGAGAAGATATGCATAGTATTTTGCTGCAAGATGATATTTTATGCTAATTCTATTCCCACTGAATGTACAGGTAATCTTTGACTTATGACTGTAATTGAGCTCAAAATTTTGGTACCTAACTGAGTCAGTGAATTTTGCTCCAGTCTATGACTTTTCTTGCCACAGTTGTTAAGTGAATTGCTGCAGTTGTTAAGCTAGCAACATGTCTATGTGAATCTGGTTCCCCATTGTCAGAAGGTTGCAAAAGGTGGGATACAGGACACTGGGACACTGCAACCATCTTAAATATGAATCCGTTGCCAAGCATCTGAATTGTGACCCTTGGGATGATGCAACAGTCATCAGTGTGAAAAACATTCATATCACTTTTTCAATGATGTTGGAACCTTGAATGGTTACTAAATGAACTGTTGTAAGGCAAGGACTACCTGTAATGAGGTTTGCTTCTCACTAATAGATTAGTGAAGGTTGTAGCTTGTCAAGGTATGCAGAAATAGAGGTCATATTCCATTATATCTTTTAGATTCCCATGAATAAACTGAATGGAAATTAGTACAACTTAGGGCTGTTTTCAGGAGAACTGCCTTATAAGCTTACGTTGAGAGCGTTATTACACTATCTTGAGCTCCTGCAGAAAGGTGAAATACCACACAGCAAATAAATATCCTGTGTGGAGCTAGTGTGTTGGATAAAATTGGGATTGGACGGGACAGGCTCAAGCATACCTTCAACCATAGAAACTCTCAGATTCAGTTTGAGTTAGGATAATCCAAACAATCTTCATAGGATTGCTCTCATAAATCTGAAATAGAAACAGAACACAGTGTAAGACGCTTTAAACGTCTGGAAAAAAGGAAGGCACAGACCTAACAATCAGATAAATATCGTATAGTCTATCTTTATTATCTTGAATATCTGCTGTTGTGGGTTGTGTTCATTTGACTTCATCGTCGCTCAGTTGCCTAGAGCTCTCCTGCACTTTCTGATAACATGATCCATTTTTTCTTGCTGCTATGCATGCTTACAATTTTCTTCTAAATGTTAGAAAATCCAAATGTCAAGACTTGTACTAGAGATAAACAAGCACATTTGCCTCAGTGATATACCTAGCCTATTTGATAGCCAGAGCGGATCATTTTTAATGTCCCCCTCCTTCATCGCGGAGAGTCAGTTTGACGTACAAGCATCGGAAAACCAGGAGACTGGGAGTTCTACTCCTGCCTTAGTCACAAAACCAACTGGGTGATTTTGGATCAGTCATTTTTCTCAGCTCAGAAGAATTGACAAGCTTTTTCAGTAAAAATGCTGCCAAGAAAACTGTGGGGGGTAGGCACCAGGAGACAAAACTGACTTGAGGGGACAACACTTTTTCCCTGTGTTGCTGCTGTGCTGATGACAATCACCAGACAGCTGCTTAGAAGTCGTACAACAGCGATGCAACTTCACACCCATCATTAGTCCCTCATGTATTTTGGTAGCACCCTCATTATTGCCTGCACCTGGGGTGAACAACGTCTCTCCTCTCCTCACTCCTCCCTTCCCATGCCAATACATGTTTTCCTCTCCTCAGCTGTTGGTTTCTTTTCTTTTTCCTGTTTTTTTTTACTTTTAAATTGTAAGCTCTTGGATCACAGCTGTTCTTGTTTTTTTGTTTTGTTTTTAATAAATAGAACATTGATGTTACTCTTGCTGTTTTCATTGATCTTATTATGCTTTTGCACAGTAGCTAAAGGGAAAAAAAACCAGTTTTCTCTATATATGCAAAGCATACCTTCCAGTTCAGACTTTTAAGCAGAGGTGTCCAAACTTGGCAACTTTAAGACTTGTGGACTTCAATTCCCAGAATTCCTCAGCCAGCAATGCTATTAAACAATGAAAAAGGCCGTGAGGCTGTTTGCCCTCATTAGGAACCTTTCCCAGATTGGTTGCTCCCTAGAAAATTTGGAATACAAGTCCCATCAGCCAAAGCAAGAAAGAATGGACACGTTAGTCTACAAAATCTGCAGGAATCATTTTGATAAAGGGAAAATAACAGGTTGTATCAGGAGTATGACAGCTCCTGCCTGACAAGGAAGTGAAGGTCCCTGAATTCCTACCTTATCCATTAGAATTATTTATTCCCCCCACCTCAGTTTTTCTATGACACTTTCTGTTTTTGTGGTGCTGAAAAGCACCAGCATAGAGTCTAGCTCCAAGCCCTCAAATAAATCAGATTCAAACCATTTTCTGAATCAATTAAATAAATGCTACCATACCATGTGGGGTGTTGTTTCCTCCCTATTTAGATCATCTTAATTGGACAGTTCATATTGCAGCTAATGTGCTGCCTGTCCTTTCATGCTTATGGTGTCCTCCCCATTTATATTTCTATCACCGCTGACAGCTTAGAAAAATAAATGGGATGATTTCTCCAGAATGTATTTAAAGCGGGAGAATGAATGGGGGAAAGCAGGCAAAAAACAAATCAGGCTAAAGCTTGATCTGGGGGAAAAACAACAACAATGGAATTCAGTACCAGTCATAAACACCTATATGTTTATTTTATTTTAATTTATTTTATTAGATTTATACCCCGCCTCACTTCCCCAGTCAGGGGGAACTCGAGGGAATGCCTTTTCTCACCTGCACTTAACTTGGTGTAGACATGACCTGACACCATTTTTTTTTTTTTAATTTCTGTCACTTCATCTCAACTCATAGCTGAGGCAGCTTTCAGTTATTCCTGTCAGGGATTGGATGACAATACATTTAATGTTTGTAAGTCAACCAATCACAGGAGGAGGTTCTGACTCAAATCTCCCTCCAATTTGATAACTGCCCACCAGAGGGTATAAATAGAAGCTCTCTGAGGTAATTCTCTGATTCCTTGTCACAGTCTCCTAGGAGATCCTTCCATAGGGAAGAGACAGGGGTCTGTCATAGGATTTTGCTCTTTTGGCCAGTTTAATAAACAGTTTTGACTTTACTGATTCTCTGGAGTGTTTTATGCTGCATAGCAGGGGCAAGGATCTATCTTTAATAGTCTCAACATTTCCTGCCTGTTCCGGTGTGAAATTATTCTCTCCCTCTCCCACCTGCCATTAAGCTAGTGCTGTTGGGAAACTACCAGCCAGGCTAGAAGAAGAGGTCAAGGGGACAAACCAGCTTGGAATTGGGCAGCCACAAAAGGCATAAGCTTGACCTCCTTCAAGATCCATGAAGGCTTATCTGTTGTTCTCAAGGGAAGGCAAGCAGTCTGAGGAGATTCTTGTAACTTTGGTGGAAAATAATAAAGTTGCTTACCTGGCAGTTTACGAGGGGCTCCAGTTGCTTGTTCAATACTTAGTGCACCTTACTTCACTGACCATTTCGTTACTGTTGTGATCATGTGATATAATAATCACCTCTCTAGGTAGCCATGGAGATATATTCTATCCGTCAGCCCTTGGGCAGTAATTTCCAGGGCTTATTCTGCTTTGAGCAGAAAAAGAGGCCAGTTCATTGAAACACGGGTGCCTCTCTGATCTGGGAGATTTGAATCAACCCCATTAGCAGTGGCATGAGGACAGAGGAACATTTTTCTGACACTTTACAGCGCAACTCTTTGCATGTCTGTTAGTTGTTCCCTTGCTACATTTGAACCAGGTTTTTCTTACTGGCATGCCTTGTACACAAAGTTGCATTTAGTGCCAGTCTCATACCTCTGGCAAGATGCTGGTCACAAGTGGGGGGGTCTGCAAAACTTGTGACTCCTTTTTCTGTTTCAATTAGGTCGAAGACCTAGGAAAGAGTGAATTCTGGCTCAAAAAAACCCAGAATCTCTGTTGCATGTTTGCCCTGTCATTTTATCCGAAGCGCTTTTTGAAAAAGCAACTGGGCTGGGGGTTTTTTCCCCTCTTAAGGAAGAAGAATAAAATGTTTTGCTTCTCAGTTGTGATTTGGGGGTGGGTGGGAATGGAAGGCTAGGTATTGACAGTTGACAGTTGAGAGTTAGATGGTGGGAGAGATGGAAGGAGGGGTTCCCCTTGACCAGGGAAGAGTGGCAAGATATAAATCTAATGAATTGAATTAAATTAAATTCTAACTGGATAGAGGGGTGGAGAGAGAATGGGAGGATTGTATTTCTTTGAAGTTAGTACTCTCCCTAAGAGCTCTTGAAGCCACTTGGGGGTTTATCTTCGCCCTCAGAGTCCGCTTTATTTATTTATTTATTTCATTCCATTCCATTCCATTCCATTTTTATGCTGCCCAACTCCTGAAGGACTCTGGGCGGCTTACAACATGGATAGCAATAGCACTCAGGTGTTATACACTGCTTATCAGAGCTTTACAACACTCCCCAAGCAGTTACAGAGTCAGCCTATTTCCCCCTCCCAAACAATCTGGGTCCTCATTCTACCGACCATGAGAATGATGGAAGGCTGAGTCAACCTTGAGTCTGGTGAGATTCGATCAGACAACCAGCTGAACAATTCAGCAGAGATAGGCTGCAGTGCTGCATTTAACCACTGTGCCCCCGAGGCGCATAATTATTATTTTTTGTACTTTTTGTATTTTTGATTCAGGTGACTCTGAGGTGAGCCTGAGAACTTGCTAGAACATGCCAGTTTTGTTGATAATTACTTTATGGTGCTCAGCAACTATTTATTTCATATTGTATATTTTATTGTATATTGTATATTTCATATTGTATATTTTATTTTATTTTATTTATTTATTTTATGGTAAACCATCCAGTGCCATGTATGTGAAATTGCTGCTATATCAATCAATCAAACAAACAAATTAAAAGTGTGCATATGTTCAGTGTAAAAAACAATATTAGATAGAGACATAATCTCTTGGGGATTTTCTTAGGAGTTCATGAACTACTTGTGTTACATGTTATATGCATTTACTAATTATTTTTCTAACTGCACCAAAGAAACATTTCAATTTTTTTTATTCTTCTGCGCATATGGTGATATGTATTTTTAGCTCTGACAATCACCACATTCAGAAGACGTACCCTTATTCTTTGCAAATCTTTCTTGTCTTTGCACAACTTGTCTGAAATTTGGCACAATTTCTTCCCACTAGCTAGGGCTACTGTCACTGTAAACGTTATAAACTTTCTCAAAATTGGCATGTTACAGACCCCAAAACCATTGAAATGCAAGAAATCTGGCAGACATCTACATATAAAAGTGTAGCTTGTTGGCAATTTAACAGAAAAGAAGAAACTTTGTTTTAATGAATCCTGTACTAAATCCAGACATGAAATCAGATCACACAATTTGAAATGTGGAAGATCAGTAGCACTGGAGATATGGGGGTAGCGGTGAGGATCGCAAGGAGTAAAGGAGCATCACAGGATCACAAAACAAAGTCCAATCCTTTTCTACCTGTGTCATAACTTCACAGGTGCAGCCAAAAGGAGCCGAACTTTGTCATGTTGCTGTGATGCTGCTTTTTTCAATCTAAAGAAAGCAGAGAGATCCCATGAAAGCTACTGCAGCAAGTAGTTTCCAAATTAATGGATTTGGTCCCCAAACTAAATAGATTTGAACAGGTTTTCATGAACGACTTTGGAAGAATATGCTACTCTCCAATAAATACCAGTGAAAGCTTCCCACAAGAAGCAACTGTAGTGTTTGTTTTGTTATAGTAATCAAATATACTGAGAAATCAGTGTGGGCAAACAGTATTCCCCTGTGGAGCTTTGTTGTCTCAGTAGGAAATCTTGTTTAGCATTACATTTAGCCAAGCCTTAAGCCTTTTTTTAAAAGTGTGAAACTAACAGGATGCCTCCGATTTAAATGTGCAGAAGAGATGTGGCAGCTGTGAGAAATTATGCTCACTATTTCGCATGTAGATTTGGAACTACTGGTCTTGATTACTTTTCTTTATAAGCAAATGAGTCATTGAGAGCACAGGGATTGGAGCTGAAGAATTGTTGGCATGAGCAAAGTTAAGCTCCTGTCCAGAACAAATTGGCATCATTTACAACCCCGCTATGTTCTGGGATGCCACAGCCTCCCTTCTCTTTGCCCAGTGTTGCTTGCAATCTTACTGTTTTAATGAATGGGACATGGTTGGGCAATCTCATAGTCTCTTTTTATTTTGGGAATCCTTTTAGTCAGTGCGCTCATGAAGTAGGGATGAATGATGCTTGTTAATTGGATGACTACAGTATAGTTCAGAGAATCAGAGTTGCTTTGCAAGATAGATACCATTATGTGTTTTCACATAAAATTGTGGGTGTCTAAATCAACCAAACACCTTTTAAAAACTTGTGAACTTTTTATGAATTCTCCTGTGAGAAAACAGAAATTTTGCAATGTTTGGATAGCTAAATATCTATCTAAATCTAGACACACTAGAACTTGGAATTTCCTGAATGACTTCTAGAGACATGCAGTAGCAGATAGTATGATGCCTGTGAGTGATATTGATCTTTGATGTAGATCAACTTTTCCATTTCTTCCTATTATGGTTCATCATACAGTCAGCCAGATGATTAAACTGAATTTAGTGTTTTTGCCCACCTATTGAGTCTTCCTTAAGGACCTGGGATGGGCAGAGGTTGTTGAATAATGTTAAAGGCATTGTCCTAGGATGTAAGCTGCCTTTTGCAATTGACTGATGATGATTTTGGAAATGCTAATGAAGTTCAAGTGGTGCTTCAGATGTTTTGGATTTGTACCCAAGGCACTTATTACTATTACTAGCTTTGCTTTCTTTTGCCATAGTTCTACTTTTATTTGCAGGTCTTTGTATGTTGTGAATTTTTCCAGTTCTTTCTCTTTTATTTTATTGTCTCCAGCTATGCCATGTCCACTATCCAGACATTTTTGTTATTCTTATCCACAATTGTTAAGTCCAGTGTGTTGTCTCTTTCATATCTAAAGTCCCAGAGCATTTTAGCTTCTTCATTTTTTATTACTTTGTCTACTTTGTGCAACCACTGTTCTTGCTTTCAGACAAGTATGGTAGTATTTCTTGCAGATATTCCAATGTACCATTCTAGCAACTTTTTCATGCCTTTCTTTGTTACTAATTTGTGTGACCTTGCAGCGGTTAACTAGAAGGTCTTCTGTTTCTTCAGCTTCTCTGTAGAGAAGGCATTTTCTGTCTCTTGCTGTCTTCTAAATTCTAGCTTGTATGCATTTATTTTTAAGATTTAGTCTTGAGTGGTCAGAATTTGCCCCTCTGGTTCTCCTTTTTTCATCTTTCCTGCTGTTATCCATTGCCAGGTCTTGTAATCTGCTTTGCCTCCTGAGGTTTCTTTTTTTCTTTTAGTGTACAAGCCACGTAAAACCTTTTCTTGTCACAACTTTTTATTTGTATTCTTATTTAAAAGTCTAAACAAAAAGCTGGAAAACATGTTTGGTGGGCAAGAATCAGGAGGTACTCGCACATGATGCATAATTTCAGATTAGAGAGCCAGATTAGAATAGTGGTTAAGGTACTGGGATAGAAACTGGAACATTATGAGTTTTCAGTCCTGCCTTAACGCACAAAGCTACTTGGCTGACCTTGGGCAGTCTCAATCCTGAGAAATCATATTGCCTCCTGGCCAGGAAACCTGCAGGCACTAATCCAGGAGTTAAACAGTGACTTGAAGGTATCTTTCCTCACTGTAAAAAAAGAATCAGATTGCAGAAAGGTATCATATTTGCAATGCTCTGCTGCATAAAAAAAAAAAAATAATGACAGCAGAAAGTCTGAAAGTAAGATTTTTCAGCTCTGAGATTCAGTTCTCAAACTTTTTCTTATGAGGTTTTATTTTTATTCCAGCAATCGGGAGACTACTGAAAAAATAGTTCTCCCCCCATAATTAATGGGATATCTCTGCCCCATGTAGTTTATGGCTGGAATCTAATAACAATAACAATAATAATAGTCATAGTAGTAGTAGTAATAGTAATAGGCATTACCCCTGAAGTGTCTCTGCCAGAGAAAAGTGTAGTCCACTAGAGTATCTGGAAATCTTGACATGTGTGTATAAAGTAAGCATATGGTCATATGTGTTTACCAAAGCTGTACAATGAAGGGGAAAATATGATTTGGAACATGGATAGGCACACATGAAGCATTGTCAGACTTCCATGTAACAAACTTATCTTTTTCATGGAATCCCATTTACCTGTCTGTAAAGGATTGCCAACAGGTGCTCCATAAATGCTCACACATACCGTATTTTTGGGAGTATGATGCACTTTTTCTCACCCTAAAAGAGGCTGGAAATTAGGGTGCGTCTTATACTTTGAAGGTAGTTCCGCCCACCCACCATTTTTGCCCTCCGCCCTCACCTGTTCCAGGCTGCAGAGCACATGGCAGCCTCAGTGCTGGTTCCTCCCATTTTTAGCAAGGCTTCAGGGCTCCCTGCTTCCGCCCAACAGCTGATTGGGGGTATTCAGAGGCAATAGGCTGCGCCCTGCTAAAACTGAAAGTGAAACAGGCTGTTTGTTGTTTGCTGCAAGGAAAGCTCATGTTTTTGTATCCTGGATTCATAAAAACTGTGAATTCTTGAATGGGCCAAAGTTAATATTACAGATTACCGGTAAGTAATCACGATCTGTTTAACTAATTTCTAGGTTGTTTACTCAATATCTTAGACAAATATCTAGCAGAAATCGGTGAGGTATAAAAGCAACCAGGAATACATGTAAGCAATATAGAACAAATCATATTTAAAATTAGTCAGATTTATACTGCAATTTAGTGTCAGCAATAATATGTGACATTTTCTTGACTGTGGCCTGTGCATAATACAAGCCTTCAAATATGCCATCCT
>JANHGC010002252.1:68800-81471 GCA_027560395.1 Boaedon fuliginosus | reverse complement strand
CTAGTGCTTTTCCCTACTTTCTTCAATTTAAGCCTAAATTTTGCAATGAGAAGCTCATGATCTGAGCCACAGTCAGCTCCTGATCTTGTTTTTGTATAGCTTCTCCATCTTTGGCTGCAGAGCATATAGTCAATCTGATTCTGTGTTGACCGTCTGGTGTTGTTCATGTGTAGAGTCACCTCTTGGGTTGTTGGAAAAGAGTGTTTGCTATGACCATCATATTCTCTAGACAAAATTCTACCATCCTGTGCCCTGCTTCATGTTGTACTCCAAGGTTAAATTTGCTTGTTATTCTGATTATCTTTTAGCATTCTAATCCCCCATGATGATAGGGACATCATTTTTTGGTGTTAATTCTAGATGGTTTTGTACGGCTTCATAGAACTGGTCTACTTCATCTTCTTCAGCACCAGTGGTTGGGGCATAGACTTGGACTACTGCGATGTTGAATGGTTTACCTTGGATTCGAACTGAATCATTCTGTCATTTGGGGGATTGTATCCCAGTACTGCTTTTCCTACTCTTTTATTGACTATGAAGGCTACTCCATTTCTTCTGAGGAATTAAATTCATCCATTCCTGTCCATTTTAGTTCACTGATTCCTAAGATGTTGATGTTCAGTCTTGTCATCTCTTGTTTAATCACGTCCAGCAAACAATGTTAAGTTCATATATTTGCATTATCACATTTTACAGAATGAACTAGGCTGTTAACCCAGCAGAATAACCACTGAGAAGCATTGACTGAAGTGGCATTTCAGTGCTAGCAATACATACAAATTGAATGGAGGAAAAAAGCTCTCTAATTTGTTCAGGCTTCAGATACTGTATACGGTACACCATATTTTTTGCACAGACTCCTGGGTTAAAAGAATATTAGACAGGTGAGTGGAGGAGTCTAGTGATCTGTGACAAATTTTAATTCAATCATTTTAATATATTGTACTCATGAGACTATATGATTTCAAGCATATATCACCCTAGAATAGTCTCTTATGAAGATCATAATGACTCCATGCTGTAAGACAAAAACATCTGGCCCCATTAGAGTTATTTCACAGTCAGGAAAATTCACCTTGGATCCCCAACAATAATGAGTTGAAAGTTACAGCTTGTACAGTATACAAGTAGGCCATTGTTTTCTGATTTCACTCTTTCCTTTCCTCCTTCCTCCCTCCCCTTTGCTGTTCTTTTTTTTAATGCTGTTCAGTTTCAGACTTCAAACCAGAGGACAGAGACTATAGTTATTGATCTTTAGGCTATTCTGGAAACTTTCTAGTGAAAGAATGGGATTCAAATGCTTTAAGTACATAAATGTTAGCTTTTAGGGAGCCCCTGGAGTAAGTTCTTATATTTCACAAAGAGCTCTTCAAAATTGTTGAGTTTGATGTAGGTTGGCTATATTGCAACCAAATCACAATGATTTATACTTCAAAGCATCAGAACAAAATAGATACACAGAGAGAGGTTCTTACAGCCCTGTAATAAATATTAGGATATACTAGGGGTGGGTTAAAAAAATTCCAGCAACCGGTTCTCGGCCTGGTTGCTGGGTGGGTTTGGCCATGGTGGGCATGGCCTAGTCAGCCTCCTGAACCATTGGGGGGGGGCATATTCATCCTCCCCCAGCTCCAGGGGCTTCCCTGGAGCCTGGGGAGGGCAAAAACGGCCTCCCCCAGCCCCCGGAGGCTGAAAATAGGCCCATTTCAGCTTTTTGGCTTCCCCGGGCTCCAGGGGGTTCCCTGGAGCCTGAGGAAGGTAAGGACGACCTCCACAGCCTTCCCCCCTCCAAGGCTGAAAATAGGCCTGTTTTGGGCTATTTTTGACTTCTAGGAGGCCCAGTTTTTGGTTTCTCCAGGCTCCAGGTGATTCCCCACTGCTCCACTGATTGTGCTATTGAAATATTACCAGGGGCAAAACTCCCTAAACCAAAGATGTATTAACTCCCTAGGGAGTTAACAGAACTGAGGGCAGTTATAGAAAAAAACCTAGCCAGGGGGTTCATGGAACCCACACACTCAAAAATCGCAGTCCCAGTACTTTTTAGGGAGAAGAAAGAAATCTCTTGCGGGAGAGAGAAGGGAGTTGAATGTATAACTTTCTGAATGTATAACATCTCAATACTACTTAGTTGTGTATTAAATGTATTACAATGTTATTTCTGCATCCTGAGACCGGAGGAATCTACACTGCATGCCAAATCCATTTCTTTGGTTTATTACCTTCTATATGTGACAACTGGAATTTTTATAACCCTTTTCCTGTAAGATGGGATTGCAGGATCCTTAAGAGCTTCCTCACGATTGGAGAATGTGGAGGAGGGGATTTCTCCTCCCTGACAGAGGTAAGAGACATTACCATGAAAAGGCATTATCAGTTTCCCAGGACAATCCTTAAAAAAAATATCTTAACACCTGTGGATTGGCTGCATCTGCATATATCAGGAGGGAGGGAGTCTCTACTCCCTTGTCTTAGTATATCCAGATCTCACTTCGTTTTGCCTGCTATCACAACCTTCCAGTAAACATTCATCCTTTTAAATTACTTTCAAGAGTTAGGCGGGGTATAAATTTAATAAATAAATAAATAAAATAAATATATGTTCTTGGTTTGGGGAGTAGAAGCAGAAGAAATTATGCTGAGGATTTAATTTCTGAAAGTGATGCTGTCAAGTACACCTTGTATATAAAGAGTATAAAGTGCAAGGATGCCTATGTGCTTATTGAATCTCTGCAAAGTTTATGCTAAATGCTAAATTTTTGTTTAAATGCCACTTTTACTGCAATCTTTACATATTGTTTCCTGGGCTTATTTGTGGATGTAGTTTGGATCAAGCTACAATTCAATATCATTGTATTTTAGTTCAATTTTGTCTGAATGTACTGAATTATTGAATTATTGAAGCAAATGGAAGTAGCATTTATTGGATAATAAATTGAAATTGGCTAATCTTTTTTTTTTGAGGCTTGGTTGGGCTTAGATCAAAAGCTATAGGAAATCCTAGGGGTGTAAATTGGAGATTGGGATGTTTAAAAAAAGTCCTTAAAATGGTAATTGCACATAATTTGCAGTATTGCCAAGAAGCAAGCATGAATATGTCCATATCAGGAGTCAAACTTGCTTCAAGGGAGATGTTTCTACTTAATATTGCAGGGATAGATAGTATTAAGTAATATATCATGGAACTATCTCTGAATGTATTCTTTTTAAAGTAGTATAAACTTCACCACATATTTTGCTAATGCATTTAGAATATAGAAAAGAGCTGGAAGGTACCTTGAAGGTCTTCTAGTCCAGCCCCCTGCTTAAGCAGGAGAACCATTACTATTTCAGATAAGTGGCTGTCTAATCTCTTCTTAAAAACCTCCAGTGATGGAGCACCCACAATTTCTGAAGGCAAGCTATTCCACCAGTTAATTGTCCTCACTGTTAGGAAGTTTCTCCTTCTCTTTTTGGGGAAGGTTGTTGAGAAGGTGGTGGCGCTTCAATTCCTGCCTACTTTGAAGGGAGCTGATTGTCTGGATCCTCTTCAGTCTGGTTTCAAGCCCGGGTACAGCACTGAGATGGCATTGGTCACACTAGCAGATGATCTCTGGCGGGCCTGGGGCAGGGGCGCTTCCTCTGTCTTGGTGCTTCTTGACATGTCAGCGGCTTTTGATACCATTGACCATGGTATCCTTCTGGGGTGGCTTGAGGGATTGGGTGTGGGAGGCACCGTTTTATGGTGGTTTGACTCCTATCTATCGGGCTATACCCAGTCGGTGTTGGTAGGAGGGCAGAGATCTGACCCAAGGCCCCTGCTTTGCAGGGTGCCTCAGGGTTCAGTTTTCTCCCCCTTTCCATTGAATAACTACATGAAACTGCTGGGTGAGATCATCTGACAGCATGGGGTATCTCATGGGACATCTCTGCCCTGGGCTGAACTAGTGATGCTGTTGAGGCGATGTCCTGGTGCCTGGAGGCTGTGAGGATCTGGATGGGGACCAACAGACTCAGACTCAACCCCGACAAGACTGAGTGGCTTTGGATGTTGCCTCCACATGGTCCTGAGGATTGTCCATCACTAATGCTGGGGAGGGGGTTGCCCCCCTCAGAAAAGGTGTGCAACTTGGGAGTTCTCTTGGATCCGCAGCTGCAATTGGAACATTATTTGGCCAAGGGAGTTTACGTACAGGTTCGCCTGTTGCACCAGTTGTGCCCCTTCTTGGACCAGGAGGCTCTTCTTACAGTCACTCATGCCCTTGTCACCTCTTGATTAGATTACTGTAATGCACTCTACACAGGGTTGCCCTTGAAGAGCACTTGGAAGCTCCAATTTGTCCAGAATGCAGCCGCGCGAGTGATTAAGGTGTACCTCGGTGCACCCATATAACACCTGTCCTCTGCGAGCTGCACTGGCTCCCAGTAGTCTTCTGGATGCAATTTAAGGTTCTAGTGACAACTTTTAAAGCCCTTCATGGCTTAGGAGTGGGGTACCTTCGAGACGGCCTTCTGCCACCTCATGCCTCCCAGCACCCAGTTAGATCCCACAGAGTTGGCCTTTTACAGGTCCCATCAGCTAAACAATGTCGGCTGGTGGATCCCTGCCTTCTCTGTGGCGGCACCGGCCCTCTGGGACCAGCTACCCATGGAGATCCGAACTGTCCCAAACCTGTTGGCCTTCCACAGAGCATGAAGACCTGGCTCTGTCGGCAGGCATGGAAGTGATGACTTCCCTGTGAGAATGACAGTATGTGTGATGTATTGTGATTGAGAGCTGTTTTTACTGTTATTGCAGTGTTTTAAGATGTTTTATAACTTGTATTTTTACTTACGTTGTAAGCCGCCTTGAGTTCCCCTTGACTGGAGAAGAGAGGCAGGGTATAAATGTAATTAATTAATTAATTAAATAAATAAATAAATAAAAATAAAATAAGTTGGAACTTTTGTACTACTAATTCAGATGGTGTTAGATTTTGTTTTTATGCTGAAAGAGATGCAAGATGATTAAGGAAAACCTGAACATAATTTTGGGCCAAGTACTGCAAGTGACTTGCCCTGAAAGTAGGATTGCGCTACTCAAATACTGTAAAAGAGTTATGAGTAGTTTTGGTTCATATGCACATATTTTTGTTTCATTTTGTGGTAACTTTGTAGATACCAGTGAATGCTATACTAGTGATCTATATTTCAATCATGCTAGAAGTTTTTAAAATATTTTTTAAACTTAACAAATATTATTTTCAGATTTTAGACAAACATACTGGCAAAAAACTGTTACCAGGGGTTAAATTCCCATTCAGTTTTAAAACTCTATATTATATTTCCTATTTCTTCCAGGAGCTCTAATAGCTCTCCTACAAAATTTTCCCCATTAACAACTCTCTAAAGGGAATGTTTGGCCCACTGTTGTATACTGAGCTTTCATAGCAGAGGATAAACTTGAACTTGGGTCTTCTGATTATAGACCCACATTTTAAACACTACTCCATACAATTTATTAATTGTTGTTCTTAAGATCCAGATTATAATTTTAATATATTACAATTTTAATATGATACTTGTCCATTGGAATCTTACTATGAATTGATTGTGTCATTTACTTTAGAGAATTATTCAGATTAAAAGATCTTTCATAATTTTGGACTAGCACAATACTACATTATCTTCCAAATGGGTTTGTTTGTTTGCTTGTTTAGAGCATATCCAAACTGGTAATCAGGCCCAGTTCCAGAACTGTTATTTTCTCAGTAATCTTATCTACCTGTTATAAGAAAATTAATTTCTTTTTAGTTAGAAGTGACAACAAATGGAATGTTTTCCATTATATTCTTGAAATTTTTTGGGATAGTAATGTTTTAACTCTGTTGGAAATATTTTTAGTTTTTGTCTAGTATATGGAAAATGGAGATGTGTGTAATGTTTGGCATCCTACTGAGCTGACAGATAATTTTTAAATAATTATCAGGACTATCTTTTCTTCCACATGGGAGGAATAGTAATAGTAATGGCTGAAAATTTGCTCATTTGAATTTGAATCTTATTTATTCATTTGTTTGTCAAACATGTACAAGATAGCAGGTATAAGTACAAACATGAACATGAACAAAGGAAATAAATACAGGTAAATGGGGACAGTTAGACAGGGACGGTAGGCAGGCTGGTGCGCTTATGCACGCCCCCTTTACGGACCTCTTAGTAATGGAGTAAGGGCCATGGTAGACAGTTTGAGGTTGAAGCTGTGCGGGTTTGAGGCTGTAACAATGGAATCGGGTAGAGTATTCCAGACATTGACCACTCTTTTGCTGAAGTTGTATTTTCTGCAATTGAGTTTGAAGCGGTTTACCTTGAGTTTGTATCGATCGTTTGCCGGTGTATTATTATGGTTGAAGCTGAAGAAGTCGTTGACAGGTAAGATCTTGTAGCAGACAGTTTTGTGTACTATGCTTAGATTAGACTGCAAGCGGCGCAGTTCCAGATTGTCCAAGCCTAGAATTTCAAGCCTAGTAGCATAAGGGATTCTATTGTGGGTTGAGGAGTGAAGTACTCTTCTTGTGAAATACCTCTGGACCTGCTCAATCATCTTAATGTCCGATATACAGTGCGGATTCCAGGCAGATGAGCTGTATTCAAGAATTGGTCTGGCAAAGCTTTTGTATGCCCTAGTAATTCAATGTTACCGAAGAAGAAGCTTCATAAAATTAGATTAACAACTCTTAATTCCTTTTTGGCAATGCTGTTACAGTGAACTCTGGGGCTTAGGTCGCTTGAGATGAGTACTCTTAGGTCCTTGACAACGTGAGGGTCATCTACAGGGTTGTTTCTGCTGTAATGGAGACTGCCTGTAATTGAGGTGAAATATGACCATTTGTTATGCAAAAATACTTACTTTTTATGTATAATAATGTGGAAAATGTTGAATGCATAAAATAAGTAAAAATATTGAAAGATTTAATAAGCAGCATAGAGAATCATGCATCACTCTGAATGACTGTGTTTTCTTAAGAGTGCCAACATAAATTAATGTAAGGCTTATTTGAATGTTCAGTATTTTTGTCATTTTAGTACAGGGAATGCCTATTGCCTATTGATTTTGTTTCTGTAACATTCTCAGGAAAAAGCAAAAAATATACTGGCATTTCCTAAAGCATTCTGAAAGCACAATGTAAAGTATACTGAATTGTTTAGTTGATCCTAGATGTTATAAGTCAAATGTTTCATATTTGGTTTCTAATTTCTTATTTAGAAATGAGCTGTTGTCTGTCACATTATTCTAATGTTTTTAACATTTTGTTATTTAATAATATTGTTTTATATTACATTTTTATCTTATCAAAACTGGATCATTTTTAATAAAACATTTCAATAAAATGTTTAAAAGCATTAACTAATAATGCCAATGTGATGCATATTTGCTAATTTATTATTGACAGTGACATTTAATCATGCTTCCAAAATATCGTTTCATTACTATTTAATATAGTATTTGTAACTATAACAATTGCACAGATGATAAATCAGAAAACAAGATTCAATTTTGATCAGTTTTAATAATTGTATTCCTGCAAGAAAAAAAGTTTTATGCTTATAATGTTAGATGTGTATTTCCTTACAGCTGGCACTGTAAATGCATTTAACAAATAAGGCAAAACTCTTCTTTTGGCAATAGAGAATAGATATAAAATGTATTTATTTAATCTTGTTGCATATTTAATTGGTTCCTTGATATCTTGAAATATTAAATCAATTCATAGCCATGAACTTTCCTTGAACATTTTATTTATAGATAGGTATGCAGAAAAATTAATTTTGCAATTAATATTGTGAGCGGCTTGTTTGTTCATATCTCCTAAAAGCATACAAATTGTAGCTTGCATTTTTAAATCTACAAAGATTGCAAAATGCATAGTAGTATTTCTACTTATGATAAATAAGTTTTGATTCAAAACCAGAATAAATATATAATATGCTATTTCAATGGTATTAAAAGTCATCAGTTTCTGGTACTATATGTGTAACATACTACAGTTGTGTCTTGTTTAATGTAATTAGTGAAAGCAAAATTCCAAAACTAGTGTTTCATCCTGATTTATTCTTTTTAAATCTATTGGTAACTTTTTTTAAGATTGGTAAATATTTGTGACTCTAGGAGTTTTACATTGGCAAGAACTTGAAAATACAAAATAGATAATTCTTTCCCAGTTTCTATATTATTTTAGAATATGTTTACTCCTGACCTTTTGTTAATGACAGTAATTGGGTTGGGAATGTGTGTTAAACTGCACAGATGTAAAGTTTAATGTCACATGAGTGCATCACTTAGTGATGGCAATCCCGGCAGTCCCCATTGCCGACGTTAACTAAAACTCATTAGGCAAAGACCCACTCAGATCCAAGTCATTGATGGCTTGGTCTCTCCCATCCCTGAACCTTGGTAAGGTAAGGGACTATCTTCTCTTCAATTCTCCCGCTACTTGTCTCTCTCCTCCCAACCTTTGCCATTTGGCCAACATGCACTCTGCCACTTCTTTTGCAGCTGACCTTTGATATCATCTTCTTTCTGCTGCTGATAAGGTATGCCTGATCTGGCCCTTCACAAGGCAGTTGCTGGCTGCACCAGACTATTTTTCTGATGCTACGTGCAGCCTTGTTCAAATGGTGTGTGGCCTTTTCACAAGGCTTTGGAAGGTTTCAGAATCTTGTGAGAAAGCTGCATATGGCTGTGCTTTGTCCAAATCACATGCAGCTTCAGGAAGAAGGTTTGATGCGATCAGCAGCTTCCTTGCAAAGGGTTAGGCTGGTCATACCTTGTCAGTAGCAAGAAAAAGAACATGAGGAAGGCTAGCTGGCAGTGGCAGATGTAGTGTAGTACGGGACAGTCAAAAAGGCAAAAATGGGGAACAGATAAAGGGGTGAGGGTAATTAAATTCTCCCTGTGGACTTCAGGGTTGCTCTTAGTTGAGGTTGGACCGCAATCTCTGTGGTCCCACGGCAAGCTTGCCTGCATGGAGGGCTCTGAAAAGAGCCTAGGTTGCCCTGGAGAGGTGACGGGGGCTGCTTGTTGGGTAGGAGAGCTGCATCTCTCCCTCCCAATGCAGAAAGCCACCTAGACCTCTGGCGAGTCAAGCAGCGGTCTAATGGCCGCCATGAAGACGAAGACAGCACCAGACAACAAGTTTGTGCAGGAGGAGAAGAAGAAGAAATGAGCAGAGTATGTTATGATTTGGATTTGAAATAATAACTGCACGAAGCTTAAAACCCAGAGTTTTTGTATTTAAAATGGAAAAGCGGCGAAATAACTTAGTTAACAAGGAAAAAATCTGCAACTAAAGAGGGATATCTTTGGACTGAGAGGAAGTCCCCCCCCTCCCCAGATTCCGGTAAAAAGTTTAAACTTACATTTGGCTAACGTTTGAAAATTGGAGATAAATTGAAGCCTGTTTGTAGAGTTAATTTATTTTGCCATTACGACTGAAATGGAAAAGGGGTGGTGAAAATGGCAGAAATTGAAGATAGGTGTGATGTGATCTCTTCAAAGCTTCAAAATGTGGCGGATAAATTGGACATGTTTTGTGAAAATTTGTGATTTAATATGCTGGAGGTGATGCTTAAAATCCAAATTACATCAGAGACGATGGAATTAGTAGAACAAATAAATCTGAAAACGGAGCCATAGACCCTAGAAGAAGAGAGGTGGATAAAAGCCAAGCAAAAAAGTCAAAAGGGGCAGATGGAGTGGCATGATTGGTGCTACCGCCTAGAGTTCCCCCTAACAGGGGAAATGAGGCGGGGTATAAATTTAATAAAATAAATAAATAAAATAATAAATACCGGCAATTTAAAGGGCAAGGCTTGGTGCAAAACGTGGAACTAACGAACTGGATCTTGCAGGAGGAAGGACTAAACATAACAAAACAGAGAATTTACTACTTGAAGAGACAAAGGAACAACTTGGAAAAAGAGATAGAGATGTATTTAAAAATTGTAAAGTCACGACGAGGTGAAAGGGAGACCATTGCAATGAAAAAAAAAGGAAAAATAGGTGGGGATAGAGACAAAAAAAATGGGAAAAAAGCTGGAGGTTAATACTGGAAGACTGATAAGTGTAAACACATGGAGGAGGAGGGATGATGGGTAAACCTAGATGAAACAGAAGGTAGGGAAGTTAATGCCTAGAGAAGTTAATGCCTAGAGAAGTTAATGCCTATAAAAAGGATGAAATATAAAAGAAATTAGTTTGGTCCTGAAATTGATTCATAGTGAATATTTATTGATAAATGATACATAGTGGATATTTGTATAGATGATAGGATAGTAAAGCTGGGGAAATGTTATAGAATTTAAGGACTTTGATATTATGAATTGGATTGATTAAAGTTGAATGTGTAGAAGGAATACAAGAAGAAATACAAGAAATTTAAATGACTAAAAATGATTAAAATATGATTGGTAGTTGATATTTATATAGACAAGATGATAAGGAAAGTAAAATGGGGAGAAACTGGGAGAATATTAGAGAAGTTAACTCCTACAAAAAAGGATGGAATATAAAAGAAACTAGCTTGGTTCTATTAGAAATGAATTGATTCATAGCTGATATTTGTTGATAAGTGTTATAAAAAGCAAATATAAGAAATTTAAATGATTAAAAATGTGGCCACTGATAAAAGTTACTAGCATAAAATGAAAGTATGGTATATGATTTGGTAGGATTAACCTGGCTTGACTCTAGATGGAATGATGTATTGTAAACAATTGTTTAGATAACATGATGTTATAAAAGATAGTAAAACTTGGGAAATGTTATAGAAGATAGATAGACTCTACTTTAGGAGTGTCACAAGCACATAGTCATGGCAACGTCATGTGATGTATTGGGACCCCCCCCTTTACTAAACAGGTTTTGGGTGTGGTCAGCATGTGATGTATCCGGCCTGTGGGCCCGAGTTTGACAGCCCTGGTCTACTTGAATATTTCTGAAGATTAAGTGCTGCCTTACCCAATATTTTCTAATCCTGTTATTTAACAATACTAAAACCAAAAATTGATTTAAAAAATTGATTAAAATATTTATTAAAAAAAATTATTAAAAAAAAAACCACACAAGCCTGATAAAAGCATGAATTTTAACGAAATGAGGCTGGAAACAGTGAACTGAGTTCTGACACTGAAAGCAGATTTATTTATTTATTATTTATTTATTAGATTTATATCCCTCCTCTCTTCCCCAGAGGAACTCGAGGTGGCGTACAACCAAATAAAAAACATACCTATACAATATAAAATCAAATTACACATACATATCGTCCAGACGTACAGAAGGAAGAACAGATCGATTTCATGCTTTCAATTCCATATTTTTTGACAAAGCCAGATCTTAACAGCTTTGCGGAATGTAGGCTGATTAGGGGTGGTTCTAATCTCCACAGGAAGCGTATTCCACAGCCACTCGGTCTTGTCAGGGTTGAGTCTGAGCTGATTGGTCCCCATCCAGACCCTCACAGCCTTCAGGCACTGGGACATCACCTCCATGGCGTCACTAGTTTGACCAGGGACAGAGATGTACAACTGGATATCAACCCCGTGTCGGCGGATGATCTCACCCAGCGGTTTCATGTAGATATTAAAAAGGAGGGGGGAGAGGATGGAACCCTGAGGAACCCCTCATGGCAGGGCCCTAGGGTTCGATCTCTGCCACCCCACCAACACTGACTGAGTCCGGTCAGAGAGATAGGAGGAGAACCACCGTAAAACAGTGTCTCGCATTCCCAACCCCCTGAGTTGAAAGTATCCCTCACTTTCAGATCATGGCGCCATCGTTCCAAGATAAAAATCAGATTGAGTGTGTGCCCTCCCCTATGAGTCGGACCCTGAACTACTTGGGTCAGGTCCATCGTTGCCATGGAGGCCATGAACGTCTGGGGTACATTCGAGGATTTGCCAAGGGACGGCAGATTGAAATCCCCAAGCACCATCAGCCTGGGGAACTCAACCGCCAGCCCGGTACTCTCTCGAGCAGCCCAAGCAGGGCCATTGCTATGAAGCTGGGAGGCAGGTACATTAGCAACAGGCCCACCTGAACACCTAGGTCCAGCTTAAAAAGGAGGGACTCACACCCATCTATCTTTAGAACTGCACCTTCCTGTGGACATAACCCTGGCAAGGAATTACTGCCATTCCACCGCCCCTGCCCTGGGGTCGCGGCTGGTACACCACTCAAAACCCGGAGGGGCACATCTCAATGAGGGAAACCCCCCTCCAACCCCAACCTGGTCTCTGTGATGCACGCCAGGTCAGCCCTCTCCTCCAGGATTAAATCCTGGATTAGAGGAGCTTTCCTTACCACCGACCTGGCATTGAAGAGCAACAGCCGGAGCCCAGGACCCTGCATTCCAGGCAGGTCCTTGAGAAGAGCTTATGGGGTCGGAACGCGGTACTGCCAATTGGCGAGTACGTGTTCCCCTGTAATGGCTAACCCCATGGCTCCTGCCATATCTGCCTCTCCCAGTCACCACTGAGATCAGCCGTCTCTCAAGTTCCTTCGCGGTCGCGGCCAATCCCACATTACCATCAGCTACTGTATCCCGCCGGTAGAAGTCCTAACCCCCCCCACACCACTCAATCCCTACTCTCACACAGTTTATCTAAAAATTAATTAAATCAAGACAATTTAAAATACCTTAAAATACACT
>JANHGC010002252.1:21806-32547 GCA_027560395.1 Boaedon fuliginosus | reverse complement strand
CAGCTTATTGCCCCCCAAACAATCTGGGTCCTCATTTCACTGACCTTAGAAAGGATGGAAGGCTGAGTCAACCTTGAGCCTGGGGACATTCGATCTGACAACCTGCTGAACAAGTCAGCAGAGACTGCAGTGCTGCAATTAACTACTGTGCCACTGAGGCTCAGTATTTGAGAACTTTTCTTATACATTTCTTTAGAAACCCTTGTATACAACAACAGATCACAAAACACAGATCTCCTCAGTATAATTGACCTCACAAAATCTCTCTTGTTCTGCCAACTTCCCTTTGAATCCTGGATGAGAGTGTTATGGGAAAGCTTGATTTCAAAATATATCTCATAATCATAAAGGTCACAATAGCCGAATGCAATTAAGCTTTCATGATATTTAAAGGTTTACTCCCCTCAAGATACTAGTTTGAAAAGGGCAAAATGGCAATAGCAGGTAGAGACCTCCTTCAGGAGATAACTGGTGTGGGTGAGTCAGTCATAAGTGATGACTGAAGGCAGTTAAATCCTCATCTGGATCTTTGTAGACATCAGACTCTGCCTTTCTGCAAGGTGTTCAGATCTGTCTTTCCTACATTCTGACAGGATTTCTAATAATGGAGTCACTTTTCTTTTTACAGGTAAAAGGGTCATCAACATAAAAGTGGCAACCTGGTAACAAGTGAATATGGGATGAAGGTAAATTGGAAATGGCATAGACTGGAGTTTCCCGCAAATTTCTAACTTACCATATGATACAAAACCCATCACTATTGCACAGGAATTATGGACATATTAATCAGTAAATTGCTGGTTCAGTAGATTATTTTTAAATCAATTAGGAATACGAATGCACATGCAAACAAACACATACACATTCCCTAATGCACAGAGCTTTTATAGAGAGCTTCTCAAAACTTTCTGCCAACTGTCCCTATTTCTGCTGCACAGTCATTGCTTCTTTCATTCCTCAATTTACTAGCATTGCTTTTACCCAAGAATGCGACTTTGCTCAAGGTAGCAGAAGGTCCATTCAATTCACACTTGGGATTTTTATTTATTTATTTATTTATTTTGCCATGATTCTTCCTCTGAGAAATACTTGTGGCAGTCTGTTTAGGGTTTGTGTTGCAATGCATTGAGGTTGAATCTCCTAAATCTGCTCCCGTAGAAATTTAAGGAGTGGTGTAGTACTTCCATAGACTTTGTGTAATTCTCACACTATACCCCAGAGTCTTGGATGGCTTAGTCTTGTTCTCCCTACCACTTTCAAAATCATTTACTTATTTCCACCTCTTATAAACATTTTTATGACAGAATGAGTGAAGCTAATGGACCTTACTGCCCACCTCTCTCCATTATAGTAGAATCCATGGAAATGCCTAACGAAATAGTATGACAACCCACACATCAAATCAAGGCAGATTTGGCCAGCCAAGAATCTCCTCAAAAATGGAACCAAATAAAATACATGCTCAACTGAGATTTGCTGCATACTTATTCTTAACTAGTAATGAATGCAATGCACAGAATCCACCATTCAATACATTACATTGTCATTATGGAATCACAGGACAATGAGGAAAATGATATACTATGTATAAACATCACACCTGAATCTTCAAAATCACTATTGTAAGTATTCCATGTCTCACTGATGCGTAGCAGGTTCTCTTCCATAGCTTGAATATCCATATATGGACAGTTGCATTCTGGGAATTTGGACCCACACTGACACCAACAATCGTTGTCCTTGCAGATAAATTCTCCCTCTGAATTGCAAGCAATGTAGCTCAGAGCTGCCTGCACAAACCTCTCTTGCAAATATTCGGGCAGGATAAGCTGAAGACCTTAATGGAGGAGGAAGAGAAGGAGAACAAGAAACAATTTATCTTAATAAGTGAGGTAGTTTCCTCAGAGCTTAACCAATCCTTTAGATTTAATCCTATTTACAATCAATATGTCCATAGAAGATGTTAGGTCACAGATTTAAAGGCAATCAAACAACTAACATGTATCATTTTTTATGACTTGTGACAAAGTCAAAGCCTATTGGGAAGAGATGCATTTTTGCAACTGATTGCTTGAGGGTGATTTTTCCCATGCCAAGGGGACCCCGGCAACTGGTTTTTAGTGAATCTGTTGAAAAATGGCTCTACTAGGAAGAAAAACTTCATAATGTTTTTATTCTCCACTTTTAAACACATTTGGGATTCTTTTAAACGACATGAAATGTTAAATCCGTTATTAAACCTATATATCAAGACAAAACCTCCTTGAACAGCTTTATGTTACAGATTACTGACAATAATGCAAGGATCACTTCAAATCAGTGTACTTGAAGTGTGAATTCTGCCCATGTTTATTTTATTGATAAGATTACTTTTTTAAAAAAAATCTGCACAATCATTTTGTTCTGGAATGATGCTCTTGTATTCATCCCTCTTGCTACTTCAAATATATCTTTTGATCACGTTTGTTGGAAATCATTTCTGATCCACAAGTCATTCACAAATCATTTCTGATCCACAAGTCATAAAAAATGATACATGTTGATACAGAAGATGTTTCCTCACAATAATACTACGATGATGGGGAGTTTATAGAACAATAACAATTAATAAATATAAAAACCTATACATCGGGAATTCTACTTCTCAGCGGCATGGGAGTAGATCGAAGGAATCTCTTCCCACAAGAAGGATTTGATGCCTGTGTGAAGGAGCATCCCTAATCCCAAGATTAAACTGAGGAAAATATTGATCAAATCATTTTTTGTTGTTGTGTTGTTGTAGTCATATATGTTTCACTTATCTATCCAATTTTATGAAAGACTCATTAGAGAACTTCTCTTTCATGAAGACTGTCAAAAAAAAAAAAAGAAATAGATTTTTGATATTGCTTTGGCTATGAGAAATGTCCCCCCTTTGCCATATAGGTGCTTACAGCAAAATTGATCAATGCAATTAATAAACATTTTGGAACCTTGTGACAAGGCATCAGACTAATTGCCAGATTTGTAGCCTATGCCAGGGATTTATTTATTTATATCCCACCTTTATCATTTTTATAAATAACTCAAGGCAACATACATACACAGACAAAAGCCAACTGGGTGGCATTGGCCAGTCACTCTCCTTCTGTCCTCCCAGTTCATTAGTTTGTTGTGCAGAAAATTGGTTGAGGAAGGAGAATTAGGTATCTCACCACCTTGAGTTACTTACCAAGTAATAAAGGAGGGATGCAAAAAAACCTAATAAATTCATAGTGATTAAGAAATGTAGCTTACGCCAGACAATTTCAAAACAGAGCCAGACTATCCTTCGGCATAATATTACACTTTGACATTATCCTAAATTCAGGGTTATCATATGAAAAAAAAACATTGCTTTAAAGATTCTTATGGATTGCATCACATATTTTGTCTTCTCTACATATTTAAATTGAAAAGGAAAGTCTGGCAAACATGGCCAGACTTCTGTCCTATTTTTCTGTCCTATTTTTATATCTCACTGAATGTTGAGGTTATTCACACAGTTTTGGTTTGATTATCAAGGAGTCTCCATCCCTGCCTACTCTGTGCAAGTATTACATGGAAATCAGGCAGGAAAGGAAGCTCAATTGTTGAATGATAAGTTGGTCAATGGATCAATCCACTTGGGCATGGGTACTATGCTTTACTGAACACTGATCCATCCAAAGAGGCAGCAGACATGACTGCCAGGACAACAAAAAGCTAGAAGCACTGATGACTATGATGTGAATTTTAAAAGACTGTTGTATATGTGACCACCTTGACATTAGAATTACAGTCCAATGATATGTAACAAAACAAGTTTATGATTGACGCAATAATTATTTATCAGTAAAATGCTTAGAAATGTCAAAGATAGTGAAAACAGCATCTGAACAGCAAGTAATTTCAATAAACACAATGGAGATATGAGCCCCAAATAAAATGGCGGGATCCTCAATCGAAGTGTAATGTGATATGCCCTAAAATATCAGGCATACAGTGGGATATTCAAGATGGCTGTCTTATTACATGAGAAGAAAAGGAAAAAAATGTGCTTTATCCATCAATTCCAACAAAAGATAATTCTCACTGTCTATCCTAAGAGCTGGAAAATAAATGTTTGGAACCCACTCCGGCTGTTGCTTTTTAATGCCAGGTCAGTGATGAACAAGGCCCTGCTGGTCCAGGAGTTGATCGGGGGGGGGGGCCTGCTCCATGGATTGTTGGGTGTAAGTCTCTCCTCTTGAAGTTGGGACACAGGGGTTCAGTTGGGCTTGTTGCTTACGTACCTGCCTCCCAGCTGCATGACAACAGCCCTGTCTGTACTGCTCGAGGTGGTAGCCGGGCTGGCGGTTGAGTTCCCCAGGCTGATGGTGCTTGGGGACTTCAGCCTTCCATCCCTTGGCGAGACCTCAGATATGACCCAGGAGTTCATGGCCTCCATGGTAACCACGGACCTGACCCAAGTAGTTCAGGCGCATAGAGTGGGACACACTTGACTTAGTGTTTATCTCGGAGCAATGGCGCCGTGATCTGGATTTGAGGGATTTAGCCATCCAACACTTGTCATGGTCAGTTCACTCCCTTTTAAGACTGCATTTCCTGATGACCCCCCCCCCCATTGCAGGGAGATGGAACCAATTAAGAGGTTCCACCCCAGGTGCCTAATGGACCCAATTGGGTTTCAGAAGGAGCTTGGGGAGCTTCCTTGCCCACAGCACGGCCGAGGCCCTGCTGGCAGCTTGGAATAATGCTGCAGCCAGGGCCTTAGGCCGGGTTGTGCCTTTAGGACCTCTTACTGTGTGCAGATCTTGGATCCCTTGGTTTACCAAGGAGCTCCGGGAGATGAAGTGCCAGAAGAGACATCTAGAGTGATGCTTGAGATCCAGTAAATCTGAATCTGACCAAACACTATTAAGAGCCTTTATTAGGATTTACTTAATGATAAGAGTGGCAAAGCATTCTTACTTTTCCACACTTATTGCATCTGTGGACTGCCGCCTAGCCACCCTGTTTAGCGTGACTCAGTCCCTCCTTAAACCGGGGAAGATTGAGGAACCTTTGCTGGGTAGATTACAGTTGGTCTTGCTAGGAGGGCAGAGATCTGACCCGATACCCCTGCTTTCTGGGGTGCCCCAGGGTTTGGTTCTTTCACCTCTCCTATTTAATATCTACATGAAACCACTGGGTAAGATAACCTGACGGCATGTGCCAGGGTATCATCAGATGCTGATGATACCCAATTATACATTTCTGCCCTGGGCCAAACCAGTGATGCTGTCAAGGTGATGTCCCGGTGCCTGGAGGCTGTGAGGATCTGGATGGGGACTAACAGGTTCAGACTCAACCCCGACAAGACTGAGTGGCTCTGGATGTTGCCCCCACATGGTCCAGTTGACTGTCCATCATTAATTCTGGGGGGGGGGAGATTGACCCCCTCAGAATGGGTGTGCAACCTGGGCATTCTCTTGGACCTGGAGCTGCAATTGGAACATCATTTGGGAGTTGTGGCCAGGGGAACTTTTGCACAGGTTTGCTTATTGCACCCCTTCCTGGACCAGGAGGCTCTCCTCACTGTCACTCATGTCCTTATCACGTCTCAGTTGGATTACTGCAACATGCTCTATATGGGGATGCCCTTGAAGAACACTCGGAAGCTCCAATTGGTCCAGAATGCAGCTATGTGAGTGATCAAGGGTGTCCCTCAGTGCACCCACATAACACCACTCCTCCGCAGGCTGCATTGGCTCCCAATAGTCTTCCGAATGCAATTCAAGGTGTTAGTGATGATCTTTAAAGTCCTACATGGCTTAGGACCAGAGTATCTTTGAGACCGCCTTCTTCCACCTCATGCCTCCTAGCACCCCATAAGATCCCACATAGTTGGCCTCTTGGGGTCCCACCAGCTAAGCAATGCCAGCTGGTGGGTCTGTGGATGAAAGTCTTCTCTGTGGCAGTACCGGCCCTCTGGAATCAGCTCCTCATGGAGATCCAGACTGTCCCAAATCTGTTAGCCTTCTTCTGGGCTGTGAAGACCTGGCTCTACCAGGAGGCTTGGAATTAATGACTCCACCTATATGAATGTATTATATGTTTGCTGTATGTCTTTTATTTTTTAATAATTTTAGCCTTTTTTATTGTTAGAATTTTTAAAGTTATATTTTATGGATTTTATGGATTACATTTTATTTTCGTTTTAATGCTGTTAGCTTCCTTGTGTTCCCTTTGATTAAGGAAGAAAGGCAGGATATAAATGAAATAAATAAAATAAAAAATAAAAAAGTTCAGCTAGCAGCCCACTATCTCTATTGGAGGCACATTGCTGCATTCTGGAGAAAGCGTAACATCATTCCATGTTTTACAAAAGATATTAAGCAGACCTCAAATGGCAATAACTGGGAGTGGTATTTTGACATCTTTTGTACACACTAAATAAAAATAACAACAAAAAAATCCCCTCTGTTCTGACCACGAATAGTCTTAATGGATTTTCTTAACCATGTTCATGTATACCATTGTATCAATTAATCTTTTTCTAAGATATATTGTTAATAGTATTCTCATTTCTCAGAATTCTAGCCGTCCCCATTTTCTCTTCTCAAATATATATTTAGGTGGAATTCACTGACTACCTGAGGAATATTGTTTTTCTCTACTCTTATTGGAAACCTTTAATTTCCCCTGAAACACTTTTCTGTATTTGCCTTGAAGTTGGAGACAATTCTACTGCCAAATTTCTATCAAACCCCTGAAGGAAACTCGAAGAATGTTAATAAGATTAACACAAAGTCTCTGGATTTTTAATATCATCATTGGTTCCCTAAGCACCAGACAAGCAAAAATGAATTAAAAGTAAGAGACAAACAATGATTCCCCAGCCCAATTTTTATTGTAATGTGCTGGAGGATTCTCCTCCCCCACTTCAAATTATATACCGTATTAGCTTGATGAAATTTCTAGCAGTGACTTCCACCGAAGGACTATATATTGCTGAATTAGCAACGCTCCCATTGTCCTTGAAATATAGATATGAAAAACCATTCAATGGCCAGTGGTATTTTTCTTTGTGATGCGTAGTTAGGATTTTTAGTCAGATTGAGCAACACTTTGCTTTTCAAGAAATTGTAATAATTTTAAATATATTGCCATATATAACAAAGAAACAGTCTAGCTCAACGTGTTGGAACTCCATTATTATCCTGTAACCTCTTAATTTGGGTACGGTCACCCTGACTGAATGGAGATGCCCAGGAAGGGTTAGGGTTAGACCCCACATGGAGTCTGGAGCAGATTTTTTTTTTCCTTTGAGCCCTAGGCGAGAGAAACATCTGTCAATACCTAGGATTGAACTCTTAACTCTCTGAGTGGAAGGCGAGCATCTTTACCACTAGCCCACCATGCTGCTCATATCGAACACCCTGAATGTTTAGAATAATTCTATATATGAACTGGAGTACTATCAGACAGTATCCAAGCTATATATTAAAGTAAAGAACATGGCCACAGCAAATTTTTTGAACCTGTTTTTTCCCCATATTTGAACAGAACCTTGATTTCTATATACCTGCTGAAGTCTTAGGGAAATGGAACATTTGAAATGCTCCTTCACACGTACTCTTCAGGCATACTGCAAGTTTAACAACAATAGTCCTATAAACATTTTCCTGTAAGAAGTTAACAAAATTCCACCCACGTACCTTGCAACTGAATCTTATTTTCTGGACTCTGTACCAAAACGGAACTGACAGAATCTAGGTTGTCATAGTTACTGCAGCCAAGGGGACCAGTCCGGGTTTCTGTCACCTAGTGAGTAAAGGAATGGAAAACCATTTGCTATAGTATATAAAATGGGTATGTTTCCTTCCCAAAACACCTGGAACTTGAGGAAGTAATGGTCAGTCAAACCAACACATAGAACATTACATTTTACTATGCAAATTATTTTATTTTTATTTTTATTTTTTTTAGTATAGCATTTCATCACTAGCAGAATATTTCTAGTAGGCTCAATTTTCTACAGATTGGAAACCAGCTAAACCTGTCAGGAAGTTGATTTTTACAAACCTGGGAGAAGAGACAATCCTTCTCAATTTTTGTGGAACTATTAACATGGAAAATGGATGGTTAGTATGTCATGGGCTATTGCTGAGAAAGAAAAATAAATGGATATTTATTCAGTCATAGGTGAAAACGATAGGTATCAGAAAAACCCTGACAACTTTTTGCTTAAAATTATATTGTTGATTTACAGATAAATAAATTAGCTTCAAGGAAAGGAATGGAAGGAAGAGAGGGTCAGACCTCTGGGTACAATATTAAACTGGATTCAGACTAAAAGTGTGGTTCTATGACTAATTTTTTAATGTGATTCATAGGTTAATGACTCATCAATTACTATTCTTAAAGATGCATGTACCTATTTTTCTAGCATGCCAGAAGAGACTGAAGACTAAAATACTGCAGTTTGATTTTAATTTTTTAAAGGCAATCGTTGACTGAAAAAAAACAGGATCTATTTTTTTTTCTGTATATTTTTAAAGCTCAGCTTTTTTAAAATTTGGTATTAATCGTACTGGAAGGCTTTAAGTATTTCAGCTCATGCTGAAATCAGTGAGATAAATATTAATTATGAATAATTTCCCTCAATCGCTTTGATGGGACCCAAAACTCACTGTTTTAATACAAATATTGGATACAATGGAGGATGAGTTAATCTAGAAAAAAAATATATAAATATATTCCAAATTTGGCATAGCTTCTGCCTCCTATTGATTTGGGAAGTCTGAATTTGATAATTTTGACCAACTTTTCCCCAACTGGTTAGATAAATAACCTTTTAAACAATTCCTATTTATATTGAAAAGTGAATCTACTTGCAAAAATCTGTCTTCTCCCTATCCCTGCACTTTTAGGGAAACTCTGTACTTTATCCATAATAACATTTTATTTTGGCTAAGAATATGTTCAGCAGGGGTCCCCCAACTCTGGGTCCATGCACTGGCACTGGGCCATGGCATGCCAACAATTGGGCCATGCAAACACGCAAAGCCCCATCTGTGGGATGCAGGCAGCACACAAAACCATGCCCCCTCTACTCCATGGAAAAACCTCCCTCTGTGGAACTTGTCCTTGGTGCCTGAAAGGTAGGGGCTGCTGATGTACAGTCCATTATACTAAAAGTTAAGATGTGTTTAGAAATTTTGAACAATGAGCAATTGATCCTTATCACACACCCATATGTATATCCCCAACATACTTGCAACACAACATACTTGCTTTAAAATATTTTAAACTTATACAAGGTATGATGGTAAAACCACAAAGTACATAGAATTTTTACTACATAAAATAATTAAAAGTTTACATTGAGCAAGTTAAGCACTATTAATTATTTTGTCCAAGTATGTTTGTGTGTGTGTGCGCGTAATTCTGTTTTGCATTCCTCCTTTACATTTATCTTTTAACACTTATTATTAATCGGTGGAGGAGGGCTATATAGCAGACTGACAGATTTTTCTCAACATGAAATACTAGTCTAAAAAGCAGAACAATTTAATTATACACAGCTGGCATCAAGCATGTCAAAGAAAATAACTTTTCTCCATCCCGCCTTTCTTTCTCTTTGATTGTTTTGGAAGTCTCTAAATGAAAAGAGTGGGAGTCCAGGTGTGTAGCAGGCGAGGCCTTGGCTGGGCTCCTTGGCAGACAACGGGCTTCACAGGGAGCCAGTCTAGCGCCCAGAGCTGGCTCTGCCCTAAGGAGGCCAGGGGTGTCATTGGGGCTCCTGCAAAGAGGGGGTCAGGCAGGCCTGGTCCTCGTGCAGCACCATGATCCATGAGCTACTACTGGCATTGCACTGCTACTACTGGCATTGCACAGCAGTCTCTTCATGGGCAGTGACCTGCAGGTGGGTGCCCCTCACCCCTTCCGTCCCAGGCCCAGGTAATCATGGCTCACCTGGCCTGAGAAGGTAAGGCTGACAGTGGGGGAGGGAGACCAGCAGCTCCAGGCCTGCTACGCTCGGCCAAAGCTTGGCTAGCTTGACACAGGTGGAAGCTCACAATTGACTTTTCCAAGCCTGCTATTGGTGAAACTGGGCACTGGTGAAGGCTGGCTTTTTCCTAGGTTTGTCTGGCTGCCAGGGGGGAAATGGACCAGGGCCAGGGGAGAAAGCCATTTTCTCCCTGATAGCCAAACAGACTTGGTCAAAAAGCCAACTCACTGGTGCCCAGCAAACTCACGGCATCACATTGCTGTCACGTGACATATCATGATGTTCTTCCCCTTTGCGGAGCTGGGTGGGTGTGGCCTGTACATGACACATCTGGCACATGGGCCCACCAGTTTGATATCCCTGCCCATGTGATTGTTCAAATTGTTCAAAAATCACTTAATATCACATTTGTAAATAGGGCACTGGAGGGAATTATTTCTGTACCATCCTGTAGAAAACTGGACATTGAACTTGAAGGTGTCCTTCACATTTAAATTCATCAATGGTTGACCATAGATGAATTTCAAATGAACTGTGAGAGTTTAGGAAATGAAAATAATGGTGGTATAAAAAGAACAAGAGTTGCCAGGATAACCTTTGGGAGAAGAACAAGTAGAAAATAAAATTATTTATTTATTTATTTATTTTATTCGATTTATATCGTGCCTCTCTTCACCCATCTGGGGAACTCAAGGCGGCAGTACAATACAGCAAAAACACATTTCCTATATAATAGAAACTCAA
>JANHGC010002251.1:156888-174603 GCA_027560395.1 Boaedon fuliginosus | reverse complement strand
GACCTTCTAACAAGCAAAGTCAATGGGGAAGCCAGATTCACTTAACAACCATGTTACTAACTTAACAAATGTAATGGTTCACTTAACAACTGTGGTGAGAAAAGTCGTAAAATGGGGCAAAATTCACTTAACAGATGTTTCATTTAGCAGCATAAATTTTGGGCTCAGTTGTGGTCATAACTCGAGGACTACCTGCATTTACAACAGTTGTGCTGTCCTGGAATCATGTGATCTTCATTTGCAACCTTCCAAACTGGCTTCTGACAAACAAAGACAATGGGGAGAGCCAAATTCAATTAATGATCACATGATTCATTTAACAACTTCAGTGATTTGCATAACAATTGTGGCCAAAAAGTTATAACATGATGTACAGCTCACTTAACAACTGACTTGCTTAACAACATACATTATAGGCTCAATTGCTCATTAGTCGAGGTGTATTCTGAGGTGTCCTTTCTGTTGCTGCCCTCATGTCTTTTGCCATTATTAAGTCCTAATAAAATAGGAATACAAGCATTTAAAAGACCACCATTACCACCACCCCCAAAAAATCATAATTGCTTTAGAGTATCTTTCCAGAGATTTTATAAGAGAAGACCTTCTCTTACATCTTCTTTTTTGAAGTGTAAATTGTTTTCCCTCCGAATAGTAGAATTTGAGGCATTGAAATAGCCAAATAAGATTTGATCAACATGCATGTTTTAGGCTTCCCTATGAAATGCAATAGAGAATCACATAACTGATAGAAGAGAATGTTTGTAGTTTAGGATTGAACTGTAGGTCCTCTGTGTATTCTGAGCTTGGTTGTTTTCTTGCAGACATTTCATTACAAAGCTAGATAACCAGTGGATCAGCATTAGCACTGACGATGTTATCTAGTTTGGTGATGAAACGTCTGCAAGAAAACAACCAAGCTCAGAAAACACAAAGGACCTAACAATCACACATAAAGTTGGCAGCTGAAGCTATGTCGATTTGATTTTGGCTAGTTTTTGGAGACCAGGAACTTTGGACGTTGGAAAACATAATGGGAAAAGGCGATGGGAAACCATTTTGAGTACAGTTCTCAAGAAAACTCAGCAATTGACCTCAACTCGGGGCTGATTTTATTTTTAATACAAAATTTTCTAAAGTTTATATAAACTGGCTTTAGACTCATGAGGATGAATACTGCCAATGGCAAAGTTAATGATCCAACAACACTAATACACTTTTCTGTAATGGGGAATGAGGAAACACAGAATGATATATTTTGCCAATCTTGTTGAGAAATGTGTTATTTAAAAAAAAAGTTCTAAAAACAGTAAATGTGGGAGGGAACTTGGAGTCCTAGTGGATGATCACTTGAATATGAGCCAGCAATGTGCATCAGCAGCCAAAAAGGCTAATACAATCCTAGGTTGTATAAACAGAGGCATAGAATCAAGATCACGTGAAGTATTACTGCCACTTTACAAAACCCTAGTAAGACTTCACCTGGAATACTGTGACCAATTTTGGTCACCCTACTACAAAAAAGATGTTGAGACTTTGGAAAAAGTTCAGAGAAGAGCAACTAAGATGATCAAAGGTCTGGAGACTAAACCATATGAAGAATGGCTGCAGATTTTGGGTCTGGCTAGTCTAAAGAAATGAAGAATTAGGGGTGACATGATAGTATTTGTTTGAGGGGCTGCCACAAAGAAGAGAGAGGCAAATTATTCTCCAAAGCACCAGAGGGCAGGACAAGAAACAATGGTTGGAAACTGATCAAAGAGAGAAGCACCTGGAATTAAGGAGAAACACCCTAACAGTAAGAACAATTAACCAGTGGAACAGCTTGCCTTCAGAAATCATGGGTGTTCCATCACTAGAAGTTTTTAAGAAGAGACTGGACAGTCACTTGTCTGAGATTGTGTATGAGAGGTTCTCCTGCTTGAGCAGGGGGCTGGACTATAAAACCTCCAAGGTCTCTTCCAGCTCTATTCTATTCTAAGTCTAATACTAAAGAACTTAGCTATCTGTTAGATATAATATATCTGGAAGCTTTGTAAACACTATAGTTAAACAAAACAAATACGTTCTGTTGCTGTTTACATATGTCAGAATAGGTAAAAATCAACTGTATTTTTACAATGCAAGATCTAAATTGGAAACAGGTTACAAAAGAAATAGTTGAAGTGTGCCTCCATGACTCAGGTTGACATTTTTTAAACTTTTTTATTTTATTTTGAGGAGCTCACATTTTACAATCTTTTAGCTCTTGCGGGGATCTATAATTGTTTTTATTTCATGTTTAGAATTAATGGCAACTTTAGTAATATTTAGATTGAGATGTAGCTAAACTTGAAATATTGGTCATTGGTTGTAAAACTTTTAGATTTAGATTTTCCAGCATTTTAAGGCATTGGTTTATACTACAATATGTGTATTTGTGGAGAGCTTGTTTGGTTTAATGATTAAGACATCAGACTACAAAATGGGAGACCATGAATTCTAGTTCATCCTTAGGCACAAAGCCAGTTGGGTGACCTTGGGCCTGTCACTTTCCACCCTAGGAAGGAGGCAATGGCAAACCACTTCTGAAAAATCTTGCCAAGAAAACTGCCAGGACTTGTCTCTGAGAATTGGATACAACTGGATAGATGATTTAAAATGTGTATTTGCATGCTAGAAATTTTTTTAAACTTCCTAGATAAAATATATTTAGTGAGAAGAACTAACTTGGCAGGCCATTTAAAATTAAACAAATAAAAAAGGTAAACAGAGTTGCTGTTGCTATTATAATCTAAATTTACTTAATAGAAAACTTAGCAATTACTGCAATTCATAGGTGGCATACAGAAATAAAGATCATAATAGAGCATACTTGTTCCAGAAGATATAGCAGAGGTGACAATTAGAGGGTGGAATTTCTTTAGAGGCAGGAATCTGAAAAGCATAATTACCTCAGTTATGGGGGCCAGTTGGAACATTTTCTTGGAGTAAATAATCTATAAATACTGTAAATATAAAATAATTATAGTTTCTCTAAGTCCCTGGCAGTACAGACAGTGTTTAGGAATTAACCAAGTTGTAGTTTAAGGCATCTAGAGGGCAACAAACAGTCTAACGTCTGTTCAGTATGAATCGACGCTATCATGAATGCATTGCTAGAAAAACCAGGCTAAAGGTGAAATAATAAGAACAAATTAAAACTTGTTAGAAAAGAAATATTTATGTGATTGGGGTGATTCTGCCTTTCTTTCTGGATCCATGTCCTTATTGGCAGCCCTTCCCAGCATCACCTTCTGATTAGATTAATGCAGTGGCTATCATTGAGGCATAAGAAAATAACTTACATTAGCTGCCGGGAAGATATAAATCTGATGTTAAAAGAGCTCAGCTGGTTTCCAGTCAGTTTCCGGGTTCTTTTCAAAATGCTGTGAGGAACCATTTAAAGTTTTGCGTATCCTGTGCTTGGAGCCATTCCAACAAACCCTCAGATGAGTAACCATTCAGTGTTAGACCATCTAATGAGACTTGATTCCTTCTCTGCCTCCAGCAAGGAGGAAAACAAGTGCAGATGGCCAGATGGAACCAATCTTTTCTTACCTTCTTTTGTTTCCCTGAATCTCTGTGAAGCCTTTAGTTTGTCTATCAAGGATTGCTAAAATATTGCTGGAAGCTGTTAGTTAGAGCTACTTTGGACAACGGTAAGGGAAACTGGGAGTTGAAGTTTGGTGACACCAAGATGACCACAGATTCATTTTCTCTGTTCTGCAAATTTTGGGATGCA
The DNA here is from genome assembly GCA_027560395.1 of Boaedon fuliginosus. Classification (NCBI taxonomy): domain Eukaryota; kingdom Metazoa; phylum Chordata; class Lepidosauria; order Squamata; family Lamprophiidae; genus Boaedon; species Boaedon fuliginosus. The sequence continues at coordinate 170,843 of JANHGC010002251.1, read as the reverse complement.
GGTTAAGATGTTTGTGTTCGCTCGTGACTTTCAAGCATGAAGAATTACGCAGTCTTATTCTTCGTTAATATTTTTGAGGTGTTTGCATTTTTAATGCAATCGTGGTTATGTCTGTATATATTTATTATTATTTTTATATTAGGAACATCCTTGTTGTCTTTGGAGACTTCTAGAAAAATGAATGGTGGGGTACAAATGGAACCAAATGTCAGATGATTTTGATAATCCCAAAACAGCATGGTGTAATTGAATAAGCCACCTAGAGTAGTCCCAAAGTAAGATAGGCAACAAATAAATTTAACAAATAATAATATTGGGAGTAAGAAGTTACGTGTCAGTGTTTGGCAGGTGCAGATAGAGAGAAAATCCAAACGCAAAGGGTATGGACCGCATGTTTTACTTCTAAAGTTTCCTGGAAAACTACCCTCTCTTTCCAGCAGTATTTGCAATGTATCATTATATGTTAAAGTGAGTAAGTGACATCCATTGTGACATTTGTATGGCTGATAACTTAATTTAAAACTGTTATAGTCTGAGATAATTAATGAGCTCTAATATCTCTTTGCTGTAATTACATAATAAATCACCCAAAGTAAAACTCACTTTTGCGAAGCAGGACAGAGGTTTATTGCTAAGAGAACAAAGGCCATATTTGAGGCTTTCTGTACTGTATTTCTGGAATCTTTAGCCATTTCTCACTTGTCTTTGTCTATTCCAGTATACTGTTGCTCACCATGAGCAATGCCAGATGCATTTGGAAGGTGAAGGGGATCCCCAAATGGGTGGATTGGGAATCATTTTCTGGAAGGCTTCAGTTTATGGGATTGTCAAAAAGAATCTGTAACCCTATGCATTTTACACTAATTTTGGAAATGTTCTCTTAGAAGAGGGATGACATTTTATTTCCTGGATAGTTTGGCTGGTATGTGACAGCTGCAAAATCCTGACTACTTATCTTCCACATTTCACATGGATTAAAAATAAATTCCATTTTAAAAGGGGGAAGATATACAGCACAAACTATTGTAACATAGCCCCATTAAGCATTACATTATGATTTCCATTTCTTATACGCTTTCTTAAAGGAACTTCATATTTCGTTGCATTCATGTACTTTGTAGATGTATTAATTACATACGGTGGTATCTCGGCACTCATGATTCTGGGAGGCATGTTGAGTCCCAAAAATGATGAGTACCAAACATATTTTTCTCATAAGGAATAATGTAGCCAACACCAACAAGTTCTAGCTTGCAAATGATAAGTACTGTGACAAAAATTCAAGAATTTGAGTACCAAATTCTATGAGTTTCAAAGCAGTTGAGTGACAGAGTATCACTATAGTACTGAACTGATGGGCAAAGAACTAACATGAAACTGTATTTTCATATGTTCAAAATGTCTCTCATGGGCTGTATCTTCTCTCATGCAGAATGTGCAGGTGTATGATGTTGCCTGCAGTTGCATCTTCTCAGTATTAGAGGTTTTAATTTTAATTTCTAGAGACCCTCAGAAGAGAGGCCACCAATCAGCAATGTTTGGAAAATTGCTGCCTCGTTCGGTTTAATGAGATAGTTGAATTATAGTTCTGGTTACAAGTTAATATCATGGTGTTTTTATCATTCTAACCCTTGTGAGTTCCGTTTAAATTAAATATGTAGCTCAATATTAATCAGCAGTTCCAGATCTGGTATATAGAAACTCTTTCTGTTAGATGACAGGTCAGGAATGGTTGAAGACTTTGTATATCCACATTAATTCTGCTTTTCTTCAGGATTAAGAATATTGCATCTGCACTTTTCATTGTGCTAACTCAGATTTGCAATGGTTGCAGGCTTTAAAGGTTGCTTGCAAACCCTAGTTAGTATTTAATCCGGCACATTCAGTTTAATTCTGTTGAAAAATGAGAAATTTAATTAGGAAAAGAAAGCATGTGATTTTTCAATATCATGGTTTAGGATTATTAATACATCTCATTGTCATTCCTTGAAATTTGCATAGGACTAGATGGTGTGTTGGCATATTTATTTATTTATTTATTTATTTGTTTGTTTGTTTGTTTGTTTATTTAATTACATTTTTATGCCGCCCAATTCCCGAAGGACTCTGGGCGGCTTACAACATGGATAGCAATAGCATCCAGATGTTATATACTGTTTATTAGAGCTTTACAACACTCTCCACGCAGCTACAGAGTCAGCTTATTGCTCCCAACAATCTGGGTCCTCATTTCACCAACCTTAGAAAGGATGGAAGGCTGAGTCAGCCTTGAGCCTGGGGATTCGATCTGACAACCTGCTGAATAAATCAGCAGAGACTGCAGTGCTGCATTTAACCACTGAGCCACGGAGGCTTCCTTTTTTATCTGCTGCTTTCTTGTTATGTTAACTGTTCTACGTATACCAATATAAACTGTTCTAGCTCTATGAAGAATATTATTCCATATAGAATCAACATAATTATCCATTATAATGATTCCTTGGTGCAGCCTTCTGTGACGATGAATCCTCTAAATATTCTGAATTTCAATTCTCATATGTGTAGTCATACTGCCAGTGCATCTGGAAGGCACTAAATTGAAGGATAGTTTAGGGCAATCTATTAGCAACTTCTACTAATCTTTTAAAGCCAATGTTCCTTTTCCTCCATGTGTTGTGAGCAATTTTGAAAACCAGCATTTTACTTCATTAGTGTGAGAGTGAATGAAATATGCCAGGAATTATGGGTTAGCTGCATTCTCCAAAACCACATTCTCCACAGACAATTCACTCATTTCTTACCCCAAATTTAAACAGATTTTTTTCCTAATTAAAATGCAGAAACAGATTTTTTTAAAAAAGATGATTCCTTGTTTGCCTGTCTAACACTTGGTGCACTCTATTTTTCCTTGTAGCTTCAGTGCTGAATTCCACTTGACTTAGATTTGTTTAGGCAGATTTGATCACTCATTTGTCTGAAATGGTATAGGGTTTCCTGCCTAAGCAGGAGGTTGGACTAGAAGACCTCCAAGGCCCCTTCCAACTCTGTTATTCTATTCTACTCATACCTCCTGTAGATCTCCCTGTTTTTTACATGGACAGAAACTCTTATGTTGCTTCTAGGCTACTGGATTAATATCAACATTGCAAGTACTTGGATAACCCTGGCAGGTAAATTGGAAAGGGTTTTTTTTTTTACAAATCCTCTTCTACTGATATATGAAACCTAGAATCAAGTACGGCTGCTAAGTAGTTAAGGAGTATAAATAAGGAGTATAAATCCTTCCATTCCCCACCATCCAATCAGAACTGAAGAAGCTTCTTGGATGAGAAGCAAAACGTCTTCAAAGAAAAAACAGAAAATCCAGTTGCCTCTTGAAAAGAAGCCACTTTTGGGACTGCTAAGCAATTGATTGATGTAATTATCTATATTCATCTAAAACTGAGTTAATACAGGTAATCTCACCTTATAACCACAATTATTGTTGCTAAGCTAGATGGTTGTTAAGTGAGTCACACCTGATTTTACAATTTTTGCCATAGTTGTTCAGTGAATCATTGCAGTTAAGTGAATCATGAAATTGTTAAGCAAACCCAGCTTCTCCCCTTGACTTTGCCTGTTCGAAGCCGGTTGGGAATATCACAAATGATGATCCATGACCAGAATTTTGATCATGTGACCGTGGGACACAGTGGTCATAAATGCGAGAATCGGTCATGAGTTACTTTTTTCAGTGCTGTTGTTAATTCAAAAGGTCATTAAATTAATGGTTGTAACTAAAGGACTATCTATATCAGATTATCAAGATAGATAGTAAAACAACTAATTTAGGTGGAAGAACTAAGATGGTATTCTTCCTGTGTGATCTGTAATACAAATCCAGCGAAATAAAACTGTTCTTTTTTTTTTAGTAGGCTGAAAAATGCAGCTTTAAAAACATGCAGCTTTAAAGGTTTATCTGTTTGGTTCTTTGTTTTATAAGCTGCTCTGTGGACACATAATAAGGAGTTTCAGTTTTGTTCAAAATGAGCAAAGAAAGGACATGGAATGTGACTAATGGAAGGAGCAGTTTAGGGAGCCCCTAGGTTTGATGGAAGAAAGGATGAGCTACTTAAACAAAGTCATTTTGAAGAGAATGTGCTCCAGAGGACATGGATTCAGGAGTTATTTTATTTTTGAGGTACATAAAAATAGAACTAATGAAGCTTGAGTACCTACTTTTAACCCTGGAATACTGTGAACACAGGATCCAGTATGTCTGTGAAGTTTATGTCCTAACTTGGTACTTTCTCATTTATCCCATTCAGTAAATGATTCGTTCTCTTGGTGTAGTGTTCAGAAATAATCGATCTGGGCTCTAATCCATACAGAAGAATTTCCAAGTCTTAGTAAAATTATTGAAAGTCACTTCTGTTTTATGGTTGTTCATGGAATTACTAGAGGTAGACTGTTTAGTGACTGTTCAAAGTTACAATGGCATGTAAAAAAGTGACTAACGACTATTTTTTACACTTACGACTGTTGCATCCTCATGGTCATGTAATTAAAATTGGCAACTGGCACGTATTTATATTGGTTGCAGTGTCCTGGGGTCCTGTGATTACCTTTTGTGACCCTCTGACAAGAAAAAAGCAGATTCACTTATCAACCATGTTACTAATTTAGTACCTGCTGTGACTCATTTAACAGCTATTGCAAGAAAGGTCAAAAAATGGGGTAAAACTTATTTAACAGCTATCTTGCTTAGCAACGGAAATTTTGGACTCAGTTGTAGGCATACATCAATGCCTACCTGTGCTTGCTTTTATGTTGGCAAACACTGCAGGTTAAAAATTGGCAATTATACAATATCAACAACAACAAGCCCTTCTTTAAATTTCATGTCAAAACTGTACATTTCCGGTTTGTCTAAGTGATTGATTGAGTGATGAAGAAACAAATGCTTAAGTTCTTAAAATATGCAGGTCTTTTGGTGGAACTAATGCTAGATTTAATTTGCAAGCATTTATAGTTTGCAGTCACTGTTCAATAGCAAACCTGCACAATTTTTTACTGGATTATACTGGCATCTGAATATCTGAGATAGCAACATTCATATTTCTGTTGCTTTTTCAAAAATTAAACATGATTTCTGAGAGTCCTTATGATTGAACAATCCTGTCAAGATTTACTTTCATAATCCTGAAAAATTACTGTACAGTTTATCTCCTAAAATGGCTTCATTTCTTTAGCACAAAGATCATATCTAGTTTAAGTTATTGGGTTGAAACTGAAGAATTAAAAACAAAAGTGAGCTTTATTTCAATTCTATAAGTGAAACTGGCCAGCATGTTAAATAGAGAGCGACATTAAGCACCAATTCTTTTGCCAATTCTGCCTGCAGTTATTTTTCTATTTTAGTCTTGTATTTTTTTCTCTAGATCTTTACTGACATTTTCTGCAACAGAAGTCTTGATTAATGCCAGATGCAGAGCTTTTTGAAATACATGGCTATATTCTTTATTGCAGATCGATAAATACTCATCTTTTATTTTTCAAAGTTTGTCTTTCACTGTTCCAAAAACGCCCTCCAGCTGGAATGCATCTACACAATTTAGGACTCAGGCAGTCATAGTGATAACTCAACAGTTTTACATTTTTATTTAAAAATATTGTATTCTCTTCACTGGAAAGAGAGCAGTCATTCTAAATGTATGCAAAGGCATACATACATCCAGTTTCTTTTAAATTTACAGGAGCAAGATATATAGGGTTGGTTACGATTAGCTCTTACACTTACCCCTTTGTTTCCTGAGTGGTGTACAATAAAATTGCCAAATACAGTTCGTCTAATCTTGATTTTCATGTCCTAATGTTTTAATACATTCTACAATCAAGCCTTCCTATTCTGAGCCGTGTGTTTATTTATTTAATTTATATCTTACCTTATTTTAATAAGGTTAATGAACAACTCAAGGCAGCAAACAATATCTATTGCAGGAAGTGTTGTTTGCAACGTTTGTCCTAGTTTAGATTTAAGAACTGGATACAAACCAAGATGGGCCTCCTCTCTATTACACATTCATACTGACTGCAAAAATATTTCATATTTCCTGTACTGCCAATAACTGATGTATAGTTTCCCATTTTGAAGCAGGAAACACCTGAAAACTGCAGTCAGTATCCTAGATCTGTTTAAAGTGCTTTAAAGAAAAAGCAAAACAATCCTCACAACTTTCTAAAAAGAAAAAAAATATAGATCTTGGCAACATGGTGTGAACCATGGTCTGCCGCATAATTCAGTTATCTTATATACATATCCACCCATTGCACCCATGGAAGAGAAGGAAAGAACAACAGAAAAGGATAACAGAATAAAAGGAGACCCTATACCAGTATTGGCAACCTTTTCGGTACTGAGTGCCGAAACGGGAGCATGAGCATGCGGCAAGAGAACGCCGGAAACCAGTAAAGCAGTTCCCCGGTGCACATGCGCGCCGGCCACCTGGTCATTTGGTTTCTGGTGTGCATCCGCCCATGAAGCATGCACACCTGAAACCGGAAGACCAGGGGGCTGGCACATATGCACGCACCAGAAACCAGAAGCTCAGCTGCTCTTACATTTTCTGGCTCTCTCGCGTGCACGAAGACCAACAGGCTGGCACACATGGGTGTGCCGGAACCCAGAAGAGCAATGGGCAATGGCTAGTGTGCCCAGAGACATGGCTCTGTGTGCCACTTCTGGCATGCATGCCATAGGTTCACCATCACAGCCGATACTATTTCAGATAAATGATTGTCCACTCTCTTTTTAAAAACCTCCAACAAGAAGATGTATGAACTTGCCAAGAAAGTTTTGATTAGCCTTTATCTGGAGTAATTTTGGTAAGTTCAATTAGAACTTAATTATTATTTTTTAAAAACCTTCATATCCTACCTTTTCTTCACAGTGCTCAAGATAATACATCAGGTTTCACCAATCTTGTGAAATTGATTGGCCTGAAAGTGGTGTATAGTGTGTAATTGTGGTGCAGTTGGTGATATAATTGAAATGATTATGATAAAATTGTTTATCATCCTTTTTAGAACAATCTTATTTAAGAACATCTTATTTAATCAAGTATTTAGTATGAACTGAATTTTTCTTTTTGTGCTACTTGTGATTTTTTGACATTGTTTTATGTTCTCTGGTTTCTGTTGTAGTTTGCAATGTTCCTTAAAGTTCAGTGTACTTACAAGTCTGTAATAGAATTTAGCAATAGAATTGATGAATTTTCTAGCAATATTACGATGTGGTTATATTATGGAGATTTTTTTCACAAAACTTTTATGTGTGACAGACAAGAGAAAGTTTTCTTCTAATTTGGGGAGTTACATTAGCCAGGGGTATGTCAATATAGGATTCTTGTCAACAATATATTAACCTTATAGGGTTGAGTATAAAAAAGTACAGTAGTTGTGAGAAGACTGCAAAAGATACAAACCAGTAAAGAAATTGTTTTATACCTTAATTCTCTTAATAATACATTGCAAAATGCAGTGCCATTAGTACAGCTTCAGATCTTTAATGTGTGTTTTTCTTGGATTTGCAGTATAATTTGCAGCATAGACATATTGACAGTACCAAAAGTGTCCAAAGAGTAACTTAAAATGGGATAAATGACAGGGAGATATTTGTTCAGTATTACAGCTCATCTATATTTGTGGTAATAGATATTTTGCAACTTGAGAGTGCCAGGTTTATAGGAAACATAATTACCTAAACCGTAAACACTAGTATTACCAAGACAATCTTCTCTAAAAGCAACTAGCAAGCACGGGTTCACCCTTGGCATTTTCTTGTTTGTGCTCCTAAAAAATAAAATGTTAAGTAAATACAAATGTTCTCAGGAAACTTGAAGTTTCAGAATAAATGGTTTGGACTTGTATTCTGCTGAGGCTTGCTGGAGGATTGAAGCTTTGTAAGAGTCTATATTGATGATACATCTCCTAAAAAAATGCATGAGAATGCATGAGTTTTAACATGACGGGTTTACATGCAACATAACCAAAATATATACCTGTCACATATTAGCCTGCATTAGGTTGCTTCATACTTCCAGAATGTACGTTTTCCAGAAGTCTTGAATCTTTTCAAAGTAGATTTGTTGCTGTCACTTTCCAAACTTTCTGTTTCTTCTCTCTAACACGTTGTCCACCTCTCAGTCCCTTCTACCCTTTTCCCTTAGAAGCTCTGCTGCTTGTCCCCTGCCTCACCTTGGCTTCTTCCTTCCTTTCATTAACTCAGCCTGGAAAATCCCATTTTGTCTTATTGCATGTTGGTGCAACTCATCTTGTCGTCCAGATCTTTTGGCAATTTAAGAATAAAACCTCTTTTAATGATAGTACACAATTAAATATTATGTGAAGCAGAATTGTTTCACTTGGTCTTTTAGTGCCCTCTGTTGGCTAATACAGAGGATGACTTTTTGTTTCTACAAAAAGCCGTTATTGGTTTCCTGTCACTTGAGAAAATTGAGGAAGAATTAACTTTCAGTAATACACCTTCCATAATTGTAGGGAGTGTAGAGATTGTCTTTGAAGGACAGTAGAAGAGACATTAGCAAAAAAGAGATAAACAAGGATATTATTTACTAAAATGCCTCAGAATGCACTCATACACACACACACACACACACACACACACACACACACACACACACACGTATCTCAATTCAGATGGAGGTAGAAGAAGGAAGAAGGGAAGTACATCCATACCTGTAAGATTCTCTTATTATAACTTTTCTCGCAGAAATAGCTATAGGTTTATGCAATATCTGTTCCTTTGTCTGGTCTATCTTACAGAGCTGACAGTAATGTAAAAGTATTTGCCAGTTCATAAGGTACACTTACCTGCTCTGTAATCTTTTGTTGTTTTATCTAGAGAGATTTAGTAACAGTAAGGTTAGATCTAGGCCTAAGGGCAGAAAGGAGCAATGTAACATTCATTTTTTTTTTCAAAACTAGAACAGTCACCCTACAATTTCTTGTTCATTGAAATGCTACAAAGATAGGAAATCAGAAGCTATCAGAGTATTTCCTGGGATTTGAAAACAAAGTAGAAGTAGCATCTGTATAACTTGTATGTTGAGTTTTATTTCTTTCATTCTCAGTAACAAAGGGAGTTTACAAATGACAATTTGTATAATATATGAATTGCAGATAATCACAAATGTAGATATCTTATTGGACCAAGTAAAAAAGATAGTGGTAATGTTTTTGTTACAAATATACCATAGATGTAACCTTAGTTTGTGGCTTTTGAGCCACAAAGTTGTCGTAATAATGGCTGCCCACAAGGTGTAAGGGGAGTGGGAGATGTGACTGATGATGGAGCAGCTGTACTTGATTTGAAGCCAACTTGACTTGAGTTCAAATCAAGTAGACCATCATATTGTATGTAGTTATATATGGCACCAGCCAAAATTATATAAAAGACTATTTACTCTCATACAAAATTGAATGTATGAGGGCTGATCCTGCTATCCTGATCCTGCTATCTTGATGCTTCTATTTTTGTCTCTACTTTGTTGTGATGGGACCTATTTTACAGAACAATCTGGTGTTGAGGCTGGACTCACATTTTAAAAACCTAGAAAAGGGCTTCAAGCATATCTATTACAGAAGCCTTTTAAGTTAGAGGATATTTGTTATGCTGTTAGTTTTGAATATTTTTAATCGGTGTATTGAATTTTAAATGGAATTTTAGATGATGCGGAACACTTGGCATCCCAAAATGGAAGAGGAGTCATACATTTTTAAAATAAATTTATAAACAGATATGAACCTTTTTATGACCTAAACAATTTATGAAAAAAGGAATAAGAATTCCCAAAGTCTTTAAACACAAATGTGGTTTCTTGTCCTTTTATTGTTCAATTATCATTTAGCTTTTGGCGTAACACTTTACAGCACAGTTGCCATTCAGCTGTTTGTAGACAACCGGTTCTTCTCTGCAGCATTAAAGACTGTTTCTGCATTAATTTTCTCTTCTGTAGCTTCTCTTCCTGTATGAGAGCTCCCTCTACTTGAAGATAATTGGTTTTGTCAGAGCTTACTAGCTGAACATTTAAAATCCTTTGACTATCTTGTATTAATTTATATTAATCATTTTTTGTAGCTTGTATAAAAAGGTTTGCTGGCCAGTGACTGAAATAAAATGATTGAAGTATAAAAAGAGCATCTTAGTAATATTCTGCTATAAGTTTATGCTTATAAAAGTACCAGAACAATTTTATCGAGTCCTGGATTGGTCACTGTGGAAGCAGTTGCAGTAGTATCTAACAATAGACCGTAATCCTTCAATTATGGATTTATTTTTTATTTTTTGCACCCATGCTAGATATAGTGACATAAGGAAATTTTCCATTTTCAATAAACTAAATAAAATCTTTATTATTATGCTAACTAGTATTGCAAACAGTGACAATTAGAACTCTGCAAGGCATTCAAAGGGATGCTTTCTGTTGATGTACATAAAATTCATCTAATCATCCAGAAAAAGAGTGATGAGAGTCATTATTAAACTGTTGTGCGAGTGTATATAGAAAACAGTATAATAAGACATGGGCCAGTGGTTTGACTGTTCCATCATTGCAGCCGTATAACCTTTTGGCATAAGAACACTTCTTAAATCTGCCCTCGAAAATTGCTGACGGTAAAATATTAGCACATAGTAGCATAAAAGCTCTGCACTATTTAGGTACAGTTAATCAAAGCACCTAGCTGGGATGGATATTATTCACTTGGCTTCCTAACTCAGCATATTCCTTATTTTCTACGTGCAATCTGGGGTTCCATATCCAGGATCCTTGGTTTGAATGCGGCATATCCTATTCTTCAATCACAAGGAATTTCCTGTCTTTACTTCTGAAAATAAATGGTTGGATCTGAATAGTCACAAGTCCTCTGATAGCACCATAATAACCTCAATAAAATAGTAATAGAGGTCAGTAAAAATATGGATTAGAGAAATAATATTGCAAGATGAAAATTAAATATCTCCATGAGAGATCTAGAGCTGTGGTGGCGTAGTGGTTAGAGTGCAGTACTGCAGTCTACTTCTGCTGAATGCCTTGCAATTTTCCAGTTCGAATCCCACCAGCTCAAGGTTGACTCAGCCTTCCATCCTTCCAGTCGGTAAAATGAGGAGCCAGATTGTTGGGGGGAATATGCTGACTCTGTAAACCACTTAGAGAGGGCTATAAAGCACTGTGAAGTGGTATATAAGTCTAAGTGCTATTGCTACCGCTATTGCTATCTTCTGTGAGATCTTTGGAGAGATCTGCACATTTTGTAGGTCGCAGTCTACCTCTCTGGCCAGTAGGTGGTTCTAGTCTGATCTGCAAGTTTGGTGGCAGATAGGGTGTCATCATTGGCAGGGGGCGGATCATTGGTGGTGGGCCATCATGTGGGGGGTGAAGTGTTGGCAGTGTGGCGACAGTGGGGGGCGTAGCATTAGTGGCCTTCTACAACAGTCCCAGTTTCTCATGTGGACCTTTCAGAAAATTAATTGTCCACCCATGCTGTAGATGAACAGCAACATAGCCCAGTGAAACGGCATGTGATTTGCATAGAGGATGTTAGGCTTAGAATCAGGGAATGACTATAACAACCCTATCTGGGCTGAAGAAATCAGACTTTTCTATATTTCTTTGCTGTCCTCTAGTGATGATCTGGATGTTTGCAACCAGCCTTATAATTGCATTTCTCTGTGAATGGAAAAAAATGTCTGGTTCTAGATCAGTATTAACAATCTGGAGCTAAATTGGCCATAATCAGATTCTACTGCTTATAATAGTAATAGAATCCATGCTCAGCTTCAACCATCATCTCCTTGGGTGGCTTTGGTCAAATTGTTTTCAACTCAGGCTAACTTACAGCATTATTTTACTGATTGAAGTTGGAGGGTGGAAAGCATGATTTTCTGAAGGAAAGGTGACATACATATATAATAAAGTAATTGCTTTGCCTATTTCAATTCTCAAGATGGTTCAGATCTCAATCTTAAATTAAAAAAAGGAAAACAACAGGATTATCAAGACAAACTCATTATTATGGGATCATAATAGGAGCCAATTGGACATTCATTTACATTTGTTGCCGTTTCATGTTTACTGGAAGGATGGCAAGAGGTATACTAAACCAACTAATTTCTGTAGAGCCCTAATGGTAGATTTAGAAGAATGGGTAAAAACTGAACTGGGTATGGAGATCTCATGTAAGACAGCAGAAGAGGAACAAGCTGTCTAAATACTGAATGCTAAAACCAAATTGAACCACAATGACCAGAATTCGAAGCAATGCCCTGTGAAACGGTGGTGTAGCTATTTTTTCTGATGTTAGCAAGCTGAAGAAGGATGACTTGTTCACTTTCTTTCTCTGCCACTCGGTAATAATTGTCACTAATGAAAATCATTGGGCTATGAAACTCAACAGGGAGCGTCTAAGAAGAAAAAGAAAACATAGTCTCTTTATACCCATCCAAATTGCCAGGCCCAGCATCTGTTTTGTTCTTTGCGGTAGAAGAGGGTCACTTTGAATAGTTAAGACCTCAGCTGCTTCTGTTCACTTTAAATAACTGAAATGGGAATGAAGCTCCTTCTTTTATTATCTCAATAAAAGCTTTTAAAAGTCTCTTGACCTAAAATCCCTTGTTCTGATGTGCGTGAAATAAGGATGAAGTATGGATTACAGTGCATTCAGATTGCATGTTTCTATATCATCTAATCACTACTTTGCTTTCTTTATATGTCAGCTAGAAAGTGCTAGAAAATTCTCAGCATTTATGTGTCAGTGTCAGAATGAAGATATATAAAAATATATAAAAATTGGAAGACTGCAGTACCCAATAAGTCTGAGCTAATTAACTATTATGAATAATCCTCTAAATACTTGGACTGTTATACTGTGGCTGATCATCATCAGGATATTCTGCTACTACTTTATTAGGCTGCTGTGTCACATTCAGTTCAGTTTGGTGTAACCACATTTACCAATTGAAGCACATTTTGGCAGTCTTATACCAGCCTTTTCCTCCTTCCTTAACATCCTATCTCAATTTGGCTTGGTGTGCTTTTTATGTTGTCATAACTTTATAGCACCATCAAGGCAATGTGGTAGCAGAACATTTTGCAGATGAGTGAATATATGTAGCTGGGAACTCGAAATGATATTTCTACAAAAGTAGATTTTTCATCTTCTCTCTTCACTTGTTTTTCAGGATCCCTTAGAACCAACAAAGACCGCATTTGTCATCAGTTCCCTCGTGCCATGTGGAGTGGCTGAACGTGGTGGTGCACTCTGCCCTGGTGACCGCTTAGTCTCTGTAAATGATATGTATTTGCATAATATTGGTCTAGAAGAAGCTGTAGAAGTTCTAAAATCTGTACCACCTGGTGAAGTTCATCTTGGAATCTGCAAACCTTTGGTGGTAAGCGACATTAAATGTATGTTTTATAACTTGCATTTTCCAGTTCAGTAATGGTTAATTTAATGCAAGCAAAATATATTTGCCATAAATTCTTTGAATGATTTATCCTCTTTCTGAGTTTTGCCATGATTGGAAGTCCAGATGTTGTATGCTAAAGAAACAGGAACATTTTGTCTTGGAGAAATGACAGTCTCCTTTTTTATCTCCTTTTTAATTCAAATTTATATCCCAGTGTTTTGCCTTAATGGATTCTTGAAATAATTTTGCATCACTTAAAAAAAAGATATACATTTACAATTGGATTAAAATAGTAATTCGTAGAACAAAACCAGTAGCAGCCATTTACTAAAACATTGGAGATCACACTAGAAGCAATTAACATTTATTTATTTATTTATTAGATTTATATCCCGCCTCTCTTCACCCCTTTTGGGGGAACTCAAGGCGGCAAAAAACATACAATAAAACACAGTTTCCTATACAATAAAAACACAAAACTCATCCGTTCACTCAGTCATACACGAGG
>JANHGC010002251.1:142646-154280 GCA_027560395.1 Boaedon fuliginosus | reverse complement strand
TATCTATCTATCTATCTATCTATCTATCTATCTATCTATCTATCTATCTATCTATCTATCTATCTATAATTGCTCTGGTGTGATGTTTTGTGTAGGACTTCAGAAATGAATCTAAGGAAGAACTTGTTGATGAGCCCATCTTGGGAGAGCTTGTTGATGAGCCAAACTTGGATTTGGGAAGACAGTTTCAACTTATGGAAAACGAAACAGACGTTGATCAGGAATCCTGGGAAATGCATGAGATTTTGAAGCCTATGGAAGAACATCTTGGTGAAGAACGAGAGATGTTAGTGGATGAAGTGGATGATATGGATCAAGATTATGAAAGAGGTCCATCAGTAAATATGAGGGAAATATCTTCATCTCCTGTGGTGGACTTTGCAACGGAAGGACATTGGGTTGAAGAATTAGACTGTACTAAAATGGTAGAACTGAATCCTGCAAACGATCTTAATACTGAAGAGGTATTTACTGATATATATATATATATGTATATATAAAGTATAGAATAAATGAATGGTATTGGGATGTCATATATTCAGTGCAATTATTAGTATTCTCTTAATTATAGTGCTTTAAAATTTAGTACCTAAATAGTCTGAAGATCATTAAGAATATTCAGGTGCTTTCTGTAGATACCATTAGCATAATACTTTAAGAATCCATAACAGATTTTGGGAAGCAGGGTTTAATTAATGAAATGTCAGCTTTTAAAACCCAGCTTCTGTTAAATTTATCTTTGTTTCTGGTAGCATAGGGCTAAGCTAATGACTTTCAATTCTGAATTGCCTTTATTTTCTACTGAAGAATGAAGAAAAAAGTACTAATAATTCACTATTCCATGGTGTTTCAGTGGACTACAGCCAAGAAAACCCTATGATGGATGGTAAGTGAGATGAGCAAGTATTCAGAATAAATAAATATATTTCTTAGCCAAAATTATCTATGAAAGATCAAGACTTAGCGGGAGTTTAGTAGTTGAAAAGGGGTAAATGTGGATCTCAAAGGATACCTAAAACAGGTATCTAAAAAGGTAAATATGGGTCTCAAAAGATACCTAAAACATTTCAGAATTTGGGTGTAATAGGTGTATAAGGACATGTCATTGTGGAGAAAACCTGAATCTGCATAAGTCCCAACTGACATGGCCAGAGACAGCTTACTCCCAAATTATAGTTACCTATAAGACAGATGTGATTGAGGTTGTTCTATGAAGTTTTAAAGGTCTTATATGTCTAATACCAATACCTTCAAACTATGGAGTACAGACTGTCTTCCAGTGACATCTGCACTGCTTGTAGCATCTAGAACAGTCTCAAGAACAGATTGACTAGCGAAAAGTATATCTTGAGGCTACCAGTGTATGAAAACATAGATATTCACATATCTATATATCTATATCCACTTTGACATCTATATTAGATAACCTATCTAAGTTATGCAGAAAAATAAAGATTCCCAAATATTACAACTGTTCAAGAAGGGCTGGGGGCTAGAAGTACCATCCCATCCGGTTCCATTCATTTTAGAACAAGAAAATATTCTACCACAGTGGTTCTGTTTATTAATATTTAGCTTCAGCTTACCACCATTTAAACCTTTATTTATAAGGCCAGTTGTTTAGCATACATTTCTGAAGTTAGATTGTGTGTGCAGTTCTCATTCTGTACACATCATCAAATCAATTATTTTAAGAATATTGAATTCTTGGTATAATGCAGGAAGTACTAGAATTTGAAGGTTTTCTGCCTATCTCTTTGTGCTTTCTCTTGGAAAGTCTGTAGGGAAGATGTACCTTGAATTTAATTGAAGACAAATGGACGGCTTGATTTTCTATGACTCTAGGATTGAGAAGAGCTGTTCAAGTGAACACTGTTCCCTTTCAAATCACTTAATTGAATGTGCAAAGGCAGGCTGTATGTCTAGTCCCATTCCCTTCTCATTTCAATCTCTCATAAATGCCTGAAAAGAGCTTATTAAGAAACAAATAGTCCTTTTAGAAAAGGTAGTCTGTGATTATGCTTAGTCTTAAATAAGTGCATCTGAGCGCAGAGAATAATAACAAATCTCTTCTTCTAAGGTATTGCAAACCAAGGTGACCCTAAAGAAGATCTATACACTGATGTTGATCATGAGAAATACAACATGAAAAATGAAGAAATTGATCCTTCCAGCTCTCAAGAGTCTGCCCTATGTAGAGTAATACTGTCTAGGTATGAAGTGATGCTTACCTAAAAATATGTTGTAATTTTGACTTACCTGAAATAAGAGAAAGAACTATTTTCTCTTTCTTATTATGAGACATCAGCAATGAGTTGTCAATAATTAGAGTTTTAATATGCCATCCAACTCACTAAGTAGCTATTGGAGGCAAAAGTAAGTATATTAATCTGTTAGGGTCAAAGGTGTTATATGATAAAGTAAGGTTCTGTCAAGTTAAGCCCAAATTGGTGTTGCTATCTTGACCAAAATATTTTATTTATTTATTTATTTATTTATTTATTTAGATTTATACCCTGCCACATTTCCCCGGTCAAGGGGAACTCGAGGCGGTTAACAACAATAAAATCTACATATTACAATATAAAAATATCAATCAACAGTCACAGTCATCCAAGGGGGAAGAGAACATTAATCCCAGGCGCTCTGCCAAAGCCAGGTTTTATGGCTTTACAGAAGGCCATTAAGGTGGGGATGGTCCTGATTTCAACAGGGAGCTGATTCCAGAGGGTCAGGGCTGCCAGACAGAAGGCCTTGTCCCGGGGCGCACCAGCCGACATTGTTTGGCTGACGGGACCCATAGCAAGCCAACTGTGGGATCTAACTGGGCGCTGGGCGGTATACGGTAGCAGAAGGCAGTCTCGAAGGTACCCCGCTCCTATGCCATGAAGGGCTTTAAAAGTTGTTACTATGAAAAGTTGTTACTATATGAAACTGGTTTGCCATTATTTTTACCAGGATATATTTTTTTTCACTTGTAAGTCTATAGCCTTGGGATGTTCTACTGGTTTCCCATCTAAATACTAATAGGCTTTTTTAATAACATTTTTTAACATCATGCAACATTGGCTAGATCAGTGTTTCTCAGCGTTAGCAACTTTAGGACATGTGGGCTTCAGCTCCCAGAATTCCCCAGCTTGCATGAGAAGCCTTCAACTAATTTCGATTTTCTTCTACTTCTTATAGCTAATGATGGTAATGATGATCACAATGATAGAATCTTGTCTTGCTACACACTGAAACATATCAACTTCATTTAATTACCTTCCTTTCTGTAGAGATAGATTGTATACTTAATTAAGAGGACAATTGCACAGTATTTGTCTTTAATAAAGAGCTGGAAATGCTCCATTTTCATTAACGTTTATAGAAAGGCAGAGCAGTTTGAAGATTCTGGAGAATGTGTAATTTTGTTAATGGGACGCATGTATATAAATATTGCATATTGTATCCATTTTCCTTAGTGAATTGCCTGAAAGAGAAGAAGGCGAAGGAGAAGAAACTCCAATTTTAAGTCACTGGGGACCCCCTCAAATGTATGTTGATAAATATTTCAATATTTCTTTTGCCTTAGTAATAATTTGAGGCATTGATCATTAAGTATGGGAGAAGAGAAGTGGAGGCACTTTGCTTAATCATTGGGTATTTTATACTATCTGGGAAGAGTAGTGTGAGAATAGTTCCTTGTAGTATGCTGAAGGCAGAATTAATATTTATCAGGTGTTCTGCCAAATGACCTTATATGAGTTCCATTGACTTTTACATAATTTCTTGTAAGGCTGTGTGCAAAATGGAAAATGTTTTTATTTCAACTTTGAAACACTCATACAGTGTTTGAGTTTGGGAAATTTGGAATATTTTAGTTGTTTCCAGTCTCAGTGAAAGCAAAATCTTGTTCTTACCATGAGAATAAGACAAGGTTGATTTAGCTCACCCATCTTTTCTTTCTTTATATCATCTGGATACTTGTGCACCTCCTGATTTTGAAATAGGTAGCAACTAAAGGGAGGTAGGAAGAGGGAGGTACTAATGGAGAATGGTTGGATATGCCATGCTTGAACCCAAGAACAATGGAAAGGACAGCTGTGCAATGAGCCAGCCCATTCCTGATTTTCCCAGCATCTTTCTTCCTCTCCCTTTGATTTTATGTCCTGCATATGTACCTGGCCCATTGACCTCCAAACTTTCCTGAGTCTCCATAAAGTTTTTCTATTCTTCTCCCCCCAAACACATCTGTCCGAATCATGGGTGTGCCTAAAAGTTTATGTTTCTTTGTGGACATATTTACATTGCCCCAAACTACTTATTCTATGTATAAAAACCTTTACTATTGCCTGACTTTAATGCAATGAATTAACATAGTTTATATTGTAGTTTATATATATATATTCTTGCATATGTATTCTATTAGCTGACTTACATGATATGCATTGATTCTTATTAGTAGCTCTTTCAATTAAAAAAGTATATGCCTTAAAAAAAAGAAATGCTTAATTTTGAGTACTTTCTAGTAAAATCCAAGAGCTGTAGCTCTTGCTGCAAAAATATTAGTAAAGTTGAGGTTATTTCTTCATAAACAGCTTGTAGAATGCTTATTTCCTTTTATTTTATTATCACATTAAATCTTATAAACTAATATAATATAATATGATTTCAAACCAAAAAGGAATAATTAAGGAAGCTAACTGTATTTATCCAGTCATTGTAATGTGATTTTTCTGACTGCACATAGAATTGATGCATTCATATAACACAGATAATAAGCATCACTCTTTTTCACAACAGTACAGTTCTTGAAATTTACATATGAAAATGTCATGTTTCATTTTAAAAGGGATAGATTACATGGGCTGGATGACATTTGGTGTTCCGTGACTATATTTATTTTTTATTTATTTATTACATTTTTATGCCGCCCAACTCCCGAAAGACTCTGGGCGGCTTACAACAGAGATAGCAATAGCACTCAGATTTTATACACTGCTTATCAGAGCTTTACAACACTCCCCAAGCAGTTACAGAGTCAGCCTATTGCTTCCCAAACAATCTGGGTCCTCATTTTACCGAACTTTAGAAGGATGGAAGGCTGAGTCAACCTTGAGCCTGATGAGATTTGATCTGAACAAGTCAGCAGAGACTGCAGTGCTGCATTTAACCACTGCGCCTCCTTGTTACCATCCCACATCTTCTGAAATAAGATGGGAGTGGTAAGTCCTTGTCAGCTGAGACCTGCACATTGCACTTCTTCCTTTAAGTTTTTTGTTTGTTTGTTTGCTTACAGAAAATGACTTGGTGGGTTATAAATTTGAGACAGTATCTTAGATTTTCATGTTTCCTGCTGAGAACGTCACCCTATTTGATTCATCCTATTCAGTGTGCCCTCAAGGAGTCTATTCAGACCAAACATAACTATTGTCATTAAGGGATGATGATGATGATGATGATGATTGATGATGATGCTAGTGATTTCTTTGTTTTTGCAGTACTGCACATCTTCTCCAATGCAGGTAATGTTGTTTTGGCTACACATCACCAATAGCGTCCCTAATGTGAGTTTTGTTTTTTTGTCAAGAGAAAATTATGTTATGACGCCAACCTTTTAAAACTGCTTTTATATCACTGCAGCTGCGCATTTGCTATATTTGTATTTATATATATTTATATAGCTGCTATATTTAGACATATTTCTAAATCAGCCATTTTAAAAAAACCAAGTCTCCTGTTAGAGATAGAACACAAATTGGAACAGGGATATGTAATTCTAATCCCAACGCAAACAAACCATGTTATGGTTCAACCTGAGCTATGAACAAGACCTTGTTAAATAATTATCAAATATTTTACCACTAATTCGCTAATATCTGGTTAATTGATTTGTTCCGTTTTGGGGATTCCACTACATCCTTATCAAGAGGTACTGATTCAGAATACTTTAGAATTCAACATTGGGAAGATTTATGACACTGTAACAGGCCAGGATATTTAAATGACAGTCTGTTGAATAACCCGATCCACACATAACACAAAGCACAGATAGGTAGATTCACACACACATCACATTGTAATAAAACCTAAACAGACAGTATTATGGTTTATCACAGTGGTTCTCAAAACTTTTCTTCACCACGAACCCTCCTTTAAATACATTTTTCGACCATGAATACCAAAGGATACCCAAGACTTAACTCAAGATTTAAATCATAACATTTCTTCAAGCCTTTATGGATCCCCCTTCTGATTACATTGTGGCCCCTGAGAGCTCCAGGGACCGCAGGCTGAGAACCCCTGGTTTATGGTTATACTGTTTTGTTCTCAAGCACCATCATATTACCTCATAGCCTTTCACATTTTCACCCAGAGCTTCTACAATTCCAGAGCATTCAAATCCAGGTATAAGTGGCGTTTTAGGCGGATTATCAATGTTCCCCTGGCGAACCATCAGATCAATAAAATTTAAGCCACTGTAAGGGAAAGAAAAAAATGAGAAGGGAAGATATGAAGGCCTACAATCCAAGGCAACTTGATAAACACAACCTATCATGCCATTCACAACCGTATTTTAGTCACCAAAACCCAAAATGCTCTTTATACGAGCATTTCTTTTCATTTCCGCTCCCCCCAAGCGGAATTTTTTGGGATATTTCTATGAAAAACTCAAGTTACATTATTTCCTTCTCTTTGTGTTCTCTGGGTAATGCAAAATAATTTCTGGTTAAAAATAGGCACCTCTTTACACCTCATTGTCCATTTGTTGATTAATCTTCCCCCACCCCTCCAAAAAATGTTGAATTTTCAAGAACTTCACCTCCAAGAAACAGGCAACAGCAACAATGGATTGAGCATTAAGTCGCATTCAATGTACATTACGTTCTAGCAGTTTTTCCAAAGGAAAGGACCCACAACCTGAAGAGAGGACAGGTTTTGCTTTTCTGTATCTTTCAAAAATCTCCTACGAGTTAAAACCCCTTTTGCTTCTAATATTAAAATATTAGGACTTCGCAAAAATGAACCTGTTCAGTTTTCAACCGAGTAGCAACGGACGATATAGAGCGAGGAGATTGCAGATGTTTAATGTTTAAGGAAGCTATTATGCTATATTCTATATGAAGTAGCATGCAATTTAAAAAAATGAAACGTAACATTCATTTCTCACAAATATTGGTAACTTTCATTTGATGGTTTCCCATGGTCCAGTATCTTTCAAATAAACTATTCTAACTGTTTCTGGTTTTGATGGTCTAAATGCCAATGCTTATGCTTCGTGCCAATGTCTCTAGATTTTTATGTAGCCTGTCGCTGATTTTACTTCACTTAATTATGTTTTATACAACTCTATTTGTACTGTTCCTTGTCCCTTTCCCTTTTTGGTTTAAGACTTCGGTCAGGAACCTTTTAATAAAACAAATAAATCTTTCAAAAAAGGTGGTGTCAGCTGATCCATGAGCTCCAGACTGTCACATGTGGTTATCAAGAGCTTATTACAGGTAGTCCTTGACTTACAACCATTCATTTAGTGACCATTCAAAGTTAACAATGATGCTGGAAAAAAGTGACTTATGACAAGTTTTCAATGACCGTTGTAGCATCCCTACGGTCACATGATCAAAATTCGGGCACTTGGCAACTGGCATGTACTGAGGAAGGTTGCAGCATCCTGGGGTCATGTGATCACTGTCTGTATCCTTTCCAGATGGCTTCCAACAAGCAAAGTCAATGGGAAAAGCCAGATTCACTAATCAGCTACTTAACTGCAACGATTTGGCTTAACAACTCTGGCAAAATGGGGCGCAACTCACTGAACTGCCTTTCTTTGTAACTGAGTTTGGCGGTCATAAATTGAGGACTACCGAACATCCTTGTTAAAACAGTTTCCCTGGGTTTCTGTAGTATACCTATATACAGCCTAAAACAATGATGGCAACCTTCAAAACCTGTGTAGGGTTTTGGACAAAGCTATTTGAATAACCCGGTTCTGTCCTTGAGACTTTCAATTCCCCTTAAACATCTTAGTGGAAATAAGACAATGGTTATCCCCAGCACTGGATATTTGTTTTTCTGAATCTAAGCGGTTTGTGTTTGTTTTATCGAAAGGACAAAAATGTTATTCTTTCAGCCTAATTTGCTGAAAATGGCTTCAAACTGGTGAATGCTGTCTCATTCTTTTTTTCATTATTGATGTACTTTTTAAAGATTTCCTACATTCCAGTTAGATTCCCTTTTCTCTCTGTCTCTTTCTCTATGCTCCCACTCTCGGTCCTTCTGAGTTAACGTTTTTAGCAGAAAGAAAGGAAATACTCTGAAGGGCTAACTCCAATCTATAAAACCCTGAGATGGTGAAACAGACAACGCTTACTTGGCATGTTATTGAATCAGACGTGCATTACAATAAAAAGGAGAATAATGATACTCTTCTCTAACCCACGCTCATTGCTTTTTTTTTCAGACATAACCCTTTGGTAAACAGTAATAGGATGCTTAGTGTTGTGGAATATATTTTATAAGGAACAGAACTGGAATATGAAGGACTGCATAAGGCAAAACAAGCCCACTGTGCAGCAAAGCAATGGAATGGAGCCAGAATATATGCTAGCTAGACAAAGACAGTCAGCTACCATTTCTAATGCAGGATGAAATTTAACACAATCCAAGATCAGATTGCATTCACCTCTGCACCAAAGGTAGGCAAACAATACATTCCAAGTGTTTTGGACTACAATGCCCATAACCCATGGTCATGGATTGATTATATGCCACCAGGTTAGCACCAATTGTTGTGACTGTACTTCGGTTGACTTTCTCCAAGATGATCTGGCCCCAGTCTGGTTCTTCCAACTCTTTCAATGACACACTTATTGCCAAATTACTAGAATCAGGTTCATTGATCTTGCTGTTGGCTGCCCTCTTCTTCTTTATAGACTTCTCAAGAGAGCTGGCTCTTTGCAAAATGGGTTAAATACATGATTTGAGCTGACTATTTAACACTTTGAGTGAGAATTCTAGAATTCTAGGGATTCAGAAAAACTAGGCAGATTTCAAATAAGCAACAAGAGCCAATGTATGCCTGGTCCCTCGCAATGCAAATCATTGTTCCCAACAATCAGATGCCTTAATGCCTCTTTCAAGGTTAAGGTCTTCTAAAATAAGCACTGCAGCATTTCACCTTCCGATAAAATGCCAGGACTTTGCGTAACAGGAGCCAGAAATGTGATTTTCTGACCTGGTGGCACACAGGAGATATTTTTCATTTCTTGAACTCCATTGGAAAATGCTTCACAAGAGATGCCTTCCTCATTGCCAAAATCTTCACTGAAACGTTTCCTACCTTTATAGCCGCCAGAGCATCAATATTCATTCACCCATGAGTGCCTCTCGACTGGAATTTCTTTTCAGCATGGATGCCAATGCAAGGTGACAGTGCAACGTTCTATTCGCTATCAGGACACGCTAATCATGTCAGGAGCTGCAGCTCCAAATTCTGTGGCCATCAGACGCATGTGGCCATTTCATGCATGGGTGGTCTCTAAATGGAAAATTTCGTTTTCAAATGTTTGAAATGTTTTAAAGAAGAGATTAGTTCTTGTTCACCCATATCCACCCCTGCCTTACCCTTGGGTTGAAAAGGGTATTTGGACTGAGCATCAGAGATGTTCAAGTCTCTGGTGCATTCCCCCAGTTAAGCTCCAAGGGTGTTTTTTTAAGCTTTTGAAACTAAGCCTTGAGAGGAGGACATTTTGAATCACTTCTCTGCATATGGTTTTGAAAAATCTGTAGCTTTATAAAGAGCTACATCTTCTCCAACTCCTGCTCACTCTACTAACATATCCTTTAAATTGTAGCCTCTCAATAAACCTGTGATTTCCCAAAATGCTTTTAACCAGGGTCCAAATTGGTTAGGGTTTCTAGGACTCAGCCTTACCTCTAGAGGTCAATTTTCCCAAAACGTGGTGGAATGAATTAACATTTTGACAGTCCTTTGAAACATGCACCTAACCGAAACTATAGTGTACATATTGTATGTTTGCAAATAGGTGTTACAGCTTATTAATATCTCATTAGCCAAATAATTCCTATGTCTGTGTTTCTGATATATAGAATAGTAGCACATACACCACGGGAAGAACATAAAGGTGGTAGCATTCATGCACATCCAAGAGCATGGGAGACACAGAAAAAGACGCTGTGAAGCTCTACCATTGGTCAAGATTCCAAAATAATGTGGAAACCCCAAAAGAATACCCATAAAGATGGAATACACTCCACCTTCACAGCACGCTGATTAATTGTTGAAAATCTGGAGACTGAAAAAAGAGGTGGAGCATGCCTGAAATAGGCAAAATTAGTTGGATTCTTGAACTGAAACTCTCTGCAGTAGGTTTTATTGTGATGGTCAACATCTATTTCCCTCCATTTGGGAAACATGCACCTCTGATCACTTAATCACATATGAAAACATATAGCCTTATTTCACCATTATTGCATAAATAATCAAGGTTGCACAGGATAATTTTATACTTCTCTGCTTCTTGCAGACCTTAAACCTGCTATAACACAATGTGGCCCACAGTGCTTAAAATCTCTCAAATAATGACCTGGGTTTCAAACTATCTTAAGGAGTATTTAAATTGTTACTTAGGAGTATTTTGAAGTGTTATACATTTAGTGATATATTAATTTTTTATGTATTTGTCTAATATTTTTACTCCTCCCTATAGTTTTTAATTTTTTATGTATTGTGTGTGTGTATTGTGTATGTGTATATATATGTGTGTGTCTGTGTGTGTGTATCTATCTATCTATCTATCTATCTATCTATCTATCTATCTATCTATCCACACACACACACACACATTTTTTAAAATATATTTTATATATTTTATTTATTATTTATTTATTATATATTTTTATTCTATGTAATTTTTATTTGTTTTATTTTTTTAAAAAAAAATTGTTGTATTCCACTTTCCTTATGCCAGTCTAGAATTATAATAAAGATTTGACTGATAGAACAAACCACCATCCTTCCACCTCGTCTTTAGGAGAAGGGATTTTTAATATGGAACAGGAAGATGGAAGAGATGGGTTGGTAGTTAACTCTAAACCACTTTTTATGGGCCACTTCCTAGTTCTCTTTCCTTCCAATTGTCCTCATTGTTTGGAATGGCTTTGTGGAGCAGCAGTAAACAGATCTTGCCGATTTAACAACAA
This sequence comes from Boaedon fuliginosus, assembly GCA_027560395.1. Taxonomy (NCBI): domain Eukaryota; kingdom Metazoa; phylum Chordata; class Lepidosauria; order Squamata; family Lamprophiidae; genus Boaedon; species Boaedon fuliginosus. The sequence goes on along the minus strand of JANHGC010002251.1, from coordinate 143,075 downwards.
ACACAACATCACCCCCCCCCTCAAGATGTTAAGACAGTGAAGACTAACAATTTAAAGCCGGAGAAAGATTGTGTGCACAAACATATACTGTACCATGCTAATCTCTTTTCACTTTTTTTTTTTACTGGAAAAGAAACAAAAATGTTCCAACAGGGTAAGTCCCATGACTTCTGGCTAAAGTACGTTTAAGTTCATACAGTCACATACTTTCAGAAGAAACTAAGCAACACAATCCACCCTTGACCTACTTTCTGTCAGCTCAGAAGCTAAGCAGGATTAGGCCTGGTTAGTTGTTGGATGGGAGACGTCCACAAAAAACCCCCCAGCTAAATGAGGAAACTGTAGGAACATCCTAGAACAGTGGTTCTCAACCTGGGGGTCGGGACCCCTTTGGGGGTCGAACGATCCTTTCACAGGGGTCGCCTAAGA
>JANHGC010002251.1:65351-81913 GCA_027560395.1 Boaedon fuliginosus | reverse complement strand
CTGTGTCCTGATTGGCTGGAGGTCAGGCTGTGTTCTGATTGGTTGGTGGTGTGGTGCTGTGTCCTGATTGGCTGGAGATCTGGCTGTGTTGGGATTGGTCAGTGGTGTACTTTTGGCTAATGATGTTTTTGCTGTTTTGCCAAACAGCAAAATATATATATTACAGCTAAAATATGGTCTTTTAATAGTTTATTATGAATAACCTGCAAAAAAAGACCAAGTTGGGAAATGGATGTTGCCAGGTCTTCTGAGGACTAGGGCATTTTAAATGGTCGTGGTTTATTTAAAGGTATAATTTTTGGAGGGACAGCAATAAAAATGAATAACTGTGATCTTGTACTTTATATATTGAAGTGTGCCCAAGGACTTGTGCAACTAGAGATTGGACGGCTGAGAGCGGGATCTTCATTATCCTTGAGGAAGACATCTCAAAACAGTCAGGTTAGTAGCAGATGGCAATGCATTAAAAAGAATGATAAAGTAATGGATCTCAAAATGTATTTGTAAATAGCGTCTGGTTTGATCATCAGAATAAAATTATTAGAATATAAATATAACCTTAATTCAAAAGAATCCGTTTCTATCTATCATTTTTAATTATCTGAAGGCCACCTTAATAGTTGGGACAATTCCTGTGTTTTAACTGGCAGTAAAATCCTGGTTTAGAAATACATTTTTTAATAATTTCTGTACAATTATGCATGTATTTGATTTTTCCTGAAACCATTACAGAAAGGCCATAGGAGGAGTATCATTTTCATCAGCCACTTCCAGCCAAAATAGTCATCTCATGCCAGCCATTTTATGTGCAGTGAAGGACATAAAATACAATTAAAATGAACCTTCATACCCTGATAATAATGAAACACAGTATGTTATATTCTCATTTTATAAAGTTATCCAACAAACTACTGTGCATTCTTCCAGGAAGGCATAGAGATATTTAACAATATCATTTCTCATATGTTGTTGTTGTTGTTGTTGTTGTTGTTGTTGTTATTATTATTTATTAGATTTATACCCCACCTCTCTTCACCCCTTTCAGGGGAACTCGAGGCGGTTCTTATTTCAATTTAGGATTATTCCCCAATCTGTGCCCAACTTCCAGACTTTTGATGCACCATTTATTTTTGCCTTACATAAACTAAACTAAACAAGTCCAATCCAGGCATTACTACTTCACTTTGCTAGTCTTTCTCCAGCATACAGAATGCTACTGTTAATGAATTCCCTCGGCATACAGAGGAACATTGATCCAGACATTTGATTAGAGTTCTGCAGCTTGAAAATCTATTTCATTAAGAGAGTGGTAGGTTTTGTTTCTGCCTCAGCAGCTGGGCTTCAGATATAATGGAATAAAAAGTCCAAAGAAAGTTAGAAGCACAATAAATAAATTCCAACTTTCTTAGCCTCAATTGCCAGACTCCCTGACTCTTCATCATGTTGGCACAATATGCCTCCCCTATCTAAAAAGCCAAAGTAGAATTTTGTCCATGTGTGTTTCTATACATTTTTTTTAAACTCCGTTTTAAATTCTGGGGTGTGGGTGTTTGTGCGAATAAGTTAGTAGTGCTCTAGAAATTCTTAACAGCATCTTGGATAACATAACCACCATCCATGGTTTAATGAACAGATCTAATGATAGATGCTATAACTGTAAACAGCTGGTATGGATTATATATGGAACCACCTTGCAAATTCTAACTTGAGCCTTATTTGCTTTTCTTGAATTTTCAGATGAGCCAACATAATATCCATAGCCACTTTCATCCTACATTTGCTCCAGTTATCTCCACTTTGCAGAATTTAGTCAGCACTAAGAGATCATCCGCCGATCCTTCTCAGAGAAATTCAGGTATGGGAGACAACAAACAATTAACATCTCTTGAATTATAACAGATATTCTGGTCTTGAGTTTGCTCAAGAAAACGACTGCAGTTTTTGCGATTGGCTATAATAATAGAATCTTGCAAATTCTCTCCCTCTTATAGTCCATATATTGCCTTGTTTCTCAGAACTTAAAGAATATTTTAGCCCCCTTTGGTATCTGTCTGTCTGTTTATATCCAGCCTTTATTATTTTTACAAGTAACTCAAGGGGGTGAACGTATCCTTCCTCCTTGTATTTTCCCTACAACAACCCTATGTGGGGGGTTGGGCTAAGAAAAGAGTGACTGGCCAGAGGTCACCCAGCTGGCTTTCATTTCTAAGGTGGGACTTGAACTCATAGTCTCTGGCCTTCTAGCCTGGTACTTCAGTCACTCCACCAAATTAGCTATCAAACTATTGGTCATATTGAGTATGAATTCAGGACATCATAGACCAAATACAGTACATCTTGAAACCCTTAGTTTGGGGAAAGGAGCACAATACTTGTGATCATTTTGAAGTAATAAGTAGAGAACATAATATTATGATAGCTTTAGCTTTTAATTATTCTATATATTTATTTATTTTTGTCAGTTGGAGCAGACATAAGCCCAAGAACTGTGGAAATAACAAGGGTCAGTAATTTCTTCTTACTTAATATATTTAGCGAGAAAGAGCAAAATATTTTTATTTTGTCCAGTGTGTAAACAATGAATGGATTTACAGTGGTCAGATCTATTTGCAATTATAGGGAAATAAATAAAAGAAGTTATGAAATTATCTTGACCACGGTATGTCAGCTTTCAATTAGAGAATCTTAGGAATCTCTCAGTATTGTATATTTTTTAAAGATTTTAGTATTACGTGATTGAAAACTCAGTTTTGCAAATGACAGTACTTTCAATGAATGCAAAAAAAATATGCTTCCTTTGTATGTGCTTAATAATGTCACTAAAACAATTTGAAAATTTGATGGACATATAAAATCAGATAACACATTGTGTCTTTGCTTAACTGCATTCCATGTGATACCAGATCCACAGGTTATGTATTTGAAACTTGGGCAGAATAAGTGATTCTTATAACTGTGCTTTCTCTGTTAAGGGCCTGAACGACGCTCTTGGTATCAGTATTGCTGGTGGCAAGGGAAGTCCCTTGGCAGATATTCCGATCTTCATTGCTATGATTCAAGCCAACGGAGTGGCAGCACGCACACATAAACTGCGAGTAAGTGAACACTAGCTCTATTTTCTTGCTGATGTTGCTATTCTTAATACCTCCAAAAATGTTGCTTTTTTCCAGCTTTGGAAGGTGCTTCATTCATTTTGCTGCTAAAGAACGTCATTTTTGTCCACTGCCATGAATAACAGCAATTGTGGAAAATTGCATTTCAGTAGTATGATGTCTGCAATCAGGACAGTGAACTTATCTCATGTAGTTTCCTATTTCAATGTGAATACAGATTGAATCTCAACAACTGTCAATCTCAACATAGAAAAACAGGAACTCTATTTCCTTTTCCTTTCTTTTTTTCAATTTCAGAAGATACTGGATAACTTGCAGGGAAAAGAATAGCAGTTATGACTAACATCTTCACTTCACCAAGTACCCCTAGTGGGGGTGGGAAGAGTCTTTCACATGCTACCAGTAATCTCTTCTTCCATTTACAATGATTTCTATTTGTGCCTAGATTGTGAAATAGGAACAAGAGTTCTTTTTTTTTTTCATTTTTATTTTATTTAAAGAAAAACTTCGGCACCATGTTTCCCTTTTATTTAGAAAATAGTTGTTGAAAACAACTCACAAATTACAGAAACAAATCAAAGAATTTTAAAAAGTGCTATTAATAAACAAGGATAACAAATCCAAAGTAACAATCAATCATGAATAATAGGTTTACAGTACCTTAAAAAAAAACTTTTCAATGTCCAGTTGTTTATTAAATTTACATTTCAACCATTTGGAGCAAGATGGCTCACATATAGACTACCAGCACTAAAACTTCCTTGCGTTATAACGGTGGCCCCCAAACCTTTAGGCACCAAGGACCGGTTCCGTGGAGAGAGGTTTTTCCCCAGACTGGAGGGGCCATGGTTTTGTGTGCTGCTTGCATCCTGTGGATGGGGCTTTGCTTGGTTACGTAGTCCGGTTTCTAGCATGCCATGGGCCAGTGCCAGTCCATGGACCAGGGGTTGGGGACCCCTGCCTTAGAATATACATTAATCTTAGAGACAAATTTGTGTGGCTGAAATACTTCTGGTGGATTTCATAAATTGGACTGTTGTATTTTTATAAATAAGAAACATGACTGTGCAGCGCCACACTTGCAAAATAGTAGATCAGTCCAGTATCCCTGATGATACCAATATTTCTATTTATGTTCTGGGTTTTTTTCCTCTCTCTTTTAGGTTGGTGATAGGATTGTCAGTATTAATGGGCAGCCTTTGGATGGCCTATCTCATGCTGAGGTAGTAAATCTGCTGAAGAATGCCTATGGGACCATCATCCTGCAGGTATAATGATAAACTGAATAGACAACTGTGCAATGGTGCCGGTGATTTCACTGGTAATTTTAAATAATGGCTTGTCTGTGCCCGGCACTAGACATCACAAGGTGTTTACTGATGTCAATTATGCAAGATGAAAGAAAAATCTATTACATTAAAAAGCATTTTATTCTTGTTCATATAACTATGGGCAGGGTGGTTTGAAATCAAAAGAAAGGGGAGAAATGGAAATGATTAAAAAAAATCTCCGCTTTTTAGCTTCTGTCACTTTTAAAACAAAAAAACAGATTCCTCTCTAATTCTCACAATGGATGAATGAATGACTGCAAAAGTTGATGGATTTAGCAGAAATGGCTAAATTGACTGCTTTTATTAAAGAACACAATTTTGTTTCTTCATGACAACTGCTTTTGGACTTGACACTGAAAAAAATGAAATGGGTTCGATTTTGGGTTTTGCTGATTAAATAGGTTTGTTGTTAGAGAAATGATTAGTATATGTTGTCACATAAAAGCAAAAGTTGAGGTTATCTTTCAACCTTATTCTACTGCACCAAAAAAGTTGGAAGCCAATGTTTTTCTTTTTCTTCTCCTCTTTACCCTACACTTCTCTCTCTTCCCCTTTTCCTTCCTTATGTTACTATTATTTTCCTTTTTCTTTGTGCTTCTGTACTTTATATCAATAAGCTAATTAAATCCTATTGGAGACAAAAAAAATTAACCTGACTAAAAACAGATTCTTCTCTTTTACTGTGGAGCTTTGATGGAACTTTCTATCCAGTTAACATCTTCTTCAGAGGAAAAAGAGCAAAACAAATGGCTTTGTTAACAGTGGTGATGATTTTATAATACAACATTCTGAGTTGAAAAAATGTATTCGGTTTCCAATTCCAATTCTATTCACCGAAATAAATCTGTCTAAACAATTGTGTGAATCATTTCTCTCTCTCTCTCTCTCTCTCTCTCTCTCTCTCTCTCTCTCTCTCTCTCTCTCTCTCTCTCTCTTGCATTTTTAATTGTTCTAAATTCATTTGGAAGTTTATCTTGGAGAATTTCTAAAATTAGTGTTACAGCCCAGTCCTGAGGCAATTGCGTCATTTCATTATTATTTTTTTTGCCCTATGATTTAATCTGTACATATGTGTTTAGACTGAGTGGTAAACCATTTGCCTTTAGCAATTGCAGTTGCTGTAATTGTGTATGGGCTGATTGTAATTTATTCTCTGGGTCTTGGATATGTGATTGTTCGAGTTGTATTTTGTATAGTATATATTTTGCTTTTGTTTTATCCCCACATAGAGGGAGAATTGAATGCTGCTTAGAATCAGGTTTGATTAGACCACATGCTATAAGAACTGTAAAAAGAAATACAATTGAAAATGCACAAATAAAGAGAAAAAAGCAGAACTGAAAACAACAATGAATTTGAATACCTAACAATCTGGAGAAAGTCCCTATATGAGAAAGCCTAAAATACAGCATGTATAAAGGATTAATGTTCCTGCACATTAATGCAAGGAAATAAAAACATTTAAACATGCTAAATTCAGGGTGATAAAATACTTACATTCAACTTTTTGACTGTAACTTGAATGTATTTAATATTAATAAACATAACTGATAGATCTGTATCTATCTCAAAGTGCAATAACCTGCAAAGAGGTTGATTGAAATAAGAAAATATATTTAAAGGCTGAAATCATTTCTTCTGTCAGCAAACTCAGGTGGCAAGAATTGTTGAATCACAGAAAAGTAAGAGGGAAATATTGGAGTGTGGGGAAAAATACAGCATCTGCAGAAATACAAAACATATTTTAAAATCCACTGGTTAATTGTCTTCTTTGTTAGGAAGTTTCTCCTAATTACAGGTTGCTTCTCTCCTTGATTAGTTTCCATCCATTGTTTCTTGTCCTGCAGTCTGGTGCTTTGGAAATTAAGTTGATCCCCTTCTCTTTATGGCAGCCACTCAAATATTATTTAAATAAATTATTTAACATCCCTAATAATTCCGCTGCCCTACAAAAAGACCTTGACTATGTGACTGAATGGTCACGTATTTGGCAGCTCCAAATCTCACCTGACAAATGCTCTGTCCTACTCATTGGAAAACATAACCAGAACACCAAATACAAATAAGACGGAAGTGTTCTCATTGATGACCCGCATGTAGTAAAAGACCTAGGAGTACTAATCTCTAACGATCTAAGCCCCAAAGCTCACTGTATCAGCATTGCAAAAAAACCATTAAGGGTTGTCAACCTAATTTTGTGAAGCTTTTTCTCTCACAACGTTATACTTCTAACAAGAGCATACAAAACCTTTGCCAGAGCAATCCTTGAATATAGCTCATCCGTCTGGAATCCTCACTGTATCTCTGACATTAATACAATTGAACGGGTCCAGAGGTTTTTTACAAGAAGAGTACTTCACTCCACAGCTCATAACAGAATCCCTTACGCCACTACGTTAGAAATCCTGAGCTTAGACAAACTTGAACTACGCCATCTACGGTCTGATCTTGCTTACTTCACAAAATTATCTGCTTCAATGTACTTTCTTGTCCTGCAGTCCTGCAGACTTCTTCAGCTTCAATTACAGTAATACACGGGCAAACAATCGATATAAACTTATGGTAAACGGTTCCAAACTCGATTGCAGGAAATATGACTTCAGCAATAGAATAGTTAATGTCTGGAATTCTCTTCCAGACTCCGTCATCACAGCATCTAACTGTCGGACTGCGTACCGTCACACCAGGAAGTAAGCTGTTGGAGAGGGATGTGGGTTCTGGAAGACTGAAGTCACGTGGGGGGGTGTATTATCTTGCTATTGGTGGAGGGGAGTTTAAAACAAAAGCGGCAAATGTTAGCTTCAGACCTTGTTTTTGTTCTACCTATACTTGTTGAAGACCACGGCTTGTGCACAGAATAAACCACAGTTCTTGCGAGAAGGCTTGTCTCTGTTTGACTGGGTTCTGGCTGACAGGCAACGTTCGGCTTAACACTAACCCTCGTGATTTTATCCTTAAACTGTCTACTGTGGACCTCACACCATTTCTAAGAGTTCCCCTTGACCAGGGAAGAGAGGTGGGGTATAAATTGAATTAAATAAAATAAATAAAATAAATAAGATGTCCTTAACGGGGGCGTGCATAAGTGCACCAACGTGCCTACTGTCCCGTCTTACTGTCTATTTAATTGTATATACTTCTTATTTATGCTCATGTTTGTATTTTTACCTGTTATCTTGTTCATGCTGACAAAAATAAATAATAAAAAAATACTGCAATACTGCTATCATGTCTTCTTAGTCCATCTTTTCTCTGGACTAGCCAAACCAAAATCCTGCAAATGTTCTTCATATATTTTAGTCTCCAAGTCTTCTTGCTCTTCTCTGCACTTTTTCCAAAGTCTTCAAACCTTTTTTGCCATGCGGTGACCAAAACTGTATGCAATATTCCAGGTGTGGCCTTACTAAGGATTTATAAAGTATTATAAACCAGCCTTGTGAGTAACACTTTGATGGAATTAAATATCTTAATAAAATATTTTTTTGAAAAGGAGAGCACACTGAAATATTTTCTGACTTATTCCTTGTTCTATTTCAAAAGATCAATTTTGGAAGAAATGTTGTAAACTGATTCAGAGGCTGCAGCAATTTATAGCACAGTGTTTTTCAATTTTAGCAATTTTAAGATGTGTGGACTTCAACTCCCAGAATTCTAAGCCAGCAGTTGAAATTCATAAATTGCTCAAATTTGGGTAATAAGATTCAGGTCAATAAATATTGTGTTTCTGCCCCTAATGTGTTCAGTGTATGGAGCAGTGATGAGCAACTATGGCCCCTTTACTACCTGTAGATTTTAACTCCCAGAATTCCTGAACCAGCATCGCTGACTCAGGAATTCTGGGAATTGAAGTCCACAGGTCGTAAAGTTGCCCAGCCCCGGCATGGACAGTGGTGCCTGATCTGATATTTATGGAGCCTATTTGAAGTGGTTGATAGATCCTTATTGAGTAAGAACCACATCCAGTGAAAGTCCAAGGTGAAAAAAAATTGAATGATTTTGAGGAGGAGACAAACTTTTGCTTTGGAGCAGATGACACAGGAATGTGCAGCTAAGTTAAATGATATAATGAGCTGCTTTAAAATAATGTGATAATAACATTAACAGCCAAGGATGGAGCCATATTCTACTATTAGACAAATACTAATACAAATGGCTAATACTTATTTTTTAAATAGTACACAGGCAGTAATATTTTAGCAATGCAGGAAACTCAGTTTATTGGCTTATGAGATAAAAGATATACCGTCAGTTACATTAGCACTTCTAGAAAAGCATATTGTCAGATGTTCAAGTTTTAAAATAATGCCTAGCTCCTGCAATATGTTTCTTACTTAAAAATAATTAAATTAGAGAAACAAAATATGGATTTTGCTATCATACATTTTAAATTAACTAGATTAAAGCCTTAATCTATTACATGTATGGCTATTTTTTTTAAGTATTAGACGTCTTCACAGCTTGCCATATTCTCACTGTCTATATCAATATCCAAATATGTCCATAAAATATGAATTTTATGTTGTGTTTAAATAACCGTTCTCTTCATTTGCCTGAAGTTGAACTCATACCACAGAAGTGAATTCATTCTTTAAAATCTGATATTCATCACTGACACATCATTAAGTAATTCTATTATCAGCAAAATGACCTCATGGTAAAATAGGTAGGAAAGGTCAGGTGATTGGAGATAGGGGTGGGGAAATGATAATTGTCAGGATGTCTTGGGCAGGCACACAAAGAAATGTGTTAATGTTCTTTGCAAAGGAGAGATTAGGATTTCTGAGGAATATTTGATCCATCCTGGCTGTTTGGATGCCCCAATAATTGAATCAGCTGTTTGCAGTCCTGGTAATGAGATAAAGAGTTTTGTGAGTTCTTGAACTTTGGTGTGCTTTCTCTGCCAGTGACACCCAAACAGAATATTGTCATTAAAAGCAAACAACCAGGAAATATGAGCAGTTTTGCAGTGATTTCATTCTAACTGGAAAGTTGAGTTAAATTGTTATATTGCCTGTTATATTGCCTGAAGATAAAACTTTCAAGAAGTGAATTAACACTTAATAATGAACTTTAATGCTTAAAAGAGTCACCCGGTCCAATTTGGGTGGCTGAATCAGTTGTTTAAAGGAATAACTGAATAAATACATTCTTGGTTCACATATTAATCTATCAGTTTTCACTTGAGCCTTAATCGAGCTACATTGTCAGTGCTTTTAATTTCTCATTGGTCCATTAATATGTCCATCAAATATAGCTCATTGCTTGTATTTTTCTAACAGTATCACACCTTGTTGATACTTGCTTCTTCTTCCATTACACTATAGGTAGTGGCTGATACCAACATCAGTGCCATTGCCAGCCAGATCGAGAATATGACTTCCAGCACTAACTTTACTCCACCTACCGAGCATCATTCTGAATACCCAGAGTAAGTACACACATTTGTTGATAATCTGATAGATGAAAGAACAGATTCATGCTCAAAATAAGGCTTGTGCCATATTGATGGGAAAGTATGGTGAATAATGACAATGCTGTTACAAAGATAGACTGATAGACAGATGCATAATTGATTTTTTTTAAAGCCTTTGGATTTTGTGTATTACATTAGATTAGGGATGAGCATTTAATTTTCCCAAAAGGCCACATAAGAAACTGGGACTATTGTGGAGGGCTCCTGCCCCCCCCCCCCCGCCAGTGTCAGCCTGCCAGTGCTGACTTGCCCCTCCACTGATGCTGCGTCTTGCAACGCTGCCGCAGGCTGGACAAAAACAGCCTGAGGGCCAGATGTTCCCTGCAGTCTATAAATGTGGAGGTCTGCTTTAGCATCTTCTACACTGTCAGATTATTTCAGTTTTCTGCTGTTTCTCAACTTTGAGGATGAATCTTTTTCCTTGTATGTTGCATGTTGCAGGGTAGGCCATTATTCATATGATTCACATCCTATATAAACTCTAGCCAGAGCCGAGTCTACCTCTACCCAGTCCAGAATTATATTGAACATGAATTATGTAATTCTGCTTTCCTTAGGTTTGACAGATATTTGGACATAGAAGCAACCCCCAATCATTCTCCCTATGCATCTGAATATATGGTGATCCAAATACAAGTCATGGCTATTAGTTTATAAATCGGAATTGGGCATGCTTTCAATAATTCTAATTTCTCCCACATATCAATTTTGTAGCATTTGTACAAAGCTTTTACGGTCCTCTCTCCTGATAGTTAATGTAAATATTTCTGCTTTCAAGCTTCTAGTTTCAGATAATGTTTCCAATAGCGCAAAATATACTACAATGGGTTTTTCAGACTGCTGGAAAATTTTTGTTTTCATTCTGTTGACTGATCAAAAAAACAAGCAGATCTTCTGAGGTTGGGTGGGTTTTCCCCCACTGACATGTTGTCATGTTTATTATCGTTCTGCCTGGTTGTGTTTTCGCTTGAGATGATTTATGACAACTGCAATTCCAGAAGATCTTCTGCTAGAGAAATTAAATGTGGAATCTTCCCAGAAATGTCTTGATAAATGCTCTACGAACTTGTTCTTTTTAAAAATTAAGTTGAATGCTTTCTCACTTGGATTCATGAATCACAGCACACAGACATATATTGCTATAATATATTGAATTAATTCTTGCATATATACATGTGAAATACATCTTTCTTTAAGAGACTTGATAGTCTTTTGCCAACCACTTTCTTGTTTAATTTGTTTGTCTGGAACAGGAGTGTCCAACCTTGGCAACTTTTAAGACCTGTGGACTTTAACTTCCAGAATTCCCCAGCCAGCAATGTTGGCTGAAGAATTCTGGGAGTTGAAGTCCACAGGTCTTAAAGTTGCTAAGGTTGGACATCCTGGTGTAGAAGAAGAGAATTGTTCCAATTCTTAGTTTCTTGTTAGTCAGATGCATGTCAAAGCTTTAGGAACAGCAGTTGCTGAGCTCTTGTTTCTTATTGTTGTTTCATTTAGGCACAAGGCTGATCGAGATTGTCCTTATTACCATCTTTACAGTTAAATAAACATAAATACCTATCTCTGCATCTATGTTGCTGGAATGTATTACTGGAAATACGGTCATGTCACTCAAGTTGTTTACTCTAGTGGCAGTAATTCCCAAATAGCATGCACCAGGGGTAGTATCCAGCCAGTTCTGACAGATTCGGGAGAACCAGTAGCGATAATTTTGATTGGTTCAGAGGACCGTCAAATACCACCTCTGATTGGCCCTGCCCCATCCCTTCCAGGAGTCTCCACGTGCCCCTATTTGGCTGAGAGGACACTACAGGGAGGTTTTCTAGGCAAGCCATGCCCACAGAACCAGTAGTAAAAAAATTTGAATCCCACCACTGGCACACATCATTGTTAAGTTGGGTAAGAAGGCTGAAGCCACTCCATTCAAAGTAGAGCATTAGCTTGTTGCTGCATCCTGAGTGGAATGATTCTGTGTAGAACCAAGCAGACATATTTAAGCTCATCAGAGACAGAGAAAGACAGTGATGAAGGGAATACTGGGGACACAGCTATCTCCCCACTTGATTCTGTGCAGAACATGTTTATCCATGTAGCTTTGCCATCTGTCAAGCTCCCAAACCCCACAAAATACATGATGTGATTCTCCCAGACAGATTTTTTTCACCTTTACTCATCCATGGATAGAATCTTGTTAAACTAAAGCAAAGTACCAACCTCCCAAGCATATACTCTATGGATTATTAAGAAGTAGCCATCTTCACTCCCTTTCTCTCACACAAACTATCTGAACTGAGTTGTCTTTTGCATCTTTAAAATGCACACCCTCCCTCCTGAGAATCCAGACTACATTCCATCACATCATCCTTTTGAGGGAATTAATCCTGACTTATGATGCCACCTGGCCTGCTTAGATCTAATTCGACATCTCTCTTAACTGGTTCTCCGCCTCAGCTAACTCTGTCTTCTCCAGATTTCCTTGTACTCCCAACAGATCTGAAGAGCATCTGGTCAGGGGGGAAAAGGAAGTAGGTGAATTATGCTAAAGGTTCCTGCCAAAAACAATTACCTTACAAACCAATGTTCCAATCAAATTAGAAAATACATGTATTCCTCATCTGTAGAGTTTTAGTCCTATGCATTCTTCATTTCATGAATTCTTAACAGTATAAATAGCTGCAGAGATCAGTACCTATAGAATTTTCAGTTATGGGAAATGTTATATTTTCTAATTTCAGCCACTGAAAATAAAGACAGAGGAGTACTGGAGGATGTAAGGGATTTGACAGCATTATTGCAAGCACATCGCTAATTCCTGGGAGGATCAATTATGGGACCCATACTTTGTATTCCAACTTTAATATGTCCCATCAAGAGCACCCAGAGCTAAAACAGATCTTAAGTTTAAAGCCATTAATAAAACAGACCAAATTAGTGCAAGACAGCCATTGCTCTGATGGAATGAGTCAGCTATGGTGATGCTGTTTTTCCTCATATTAAGTAAGCACTGTTTGATGGGTATTTGCTGTCTTTTTCAGAGCACCTCAGCCTAAAATCATTGTGTTGGAGAAAGGATCGGATGGATTGGGCTTTAGCATTGTAGGAGGCTTCGGAAGCCCACAAGGAGACCTCCCTATATATGTCAAGACCATTTTTGCCAAGGTACTCCAACACGTTACTCTGTAATGGCCCTTTGCATTGACATTCAATTTGACTTACTCTTTTGACGAGGAACATGAGAAAAAGTTAGATTTCTTTTGTATATTACAATAATATATAGAAAACTGAAACAACTTCCGTAGTCTTCCTTGATTTTTTTTTTTTTGTTTCAATAGTTTAATTGAAGTGAATATTATCCTTAAATCAATTATCAGCTTTTGGGACAAAGTACTGGGCCCTTTGGGTCTGTTTATGTTCTAAAAATTGGGCACATCCCTCTACACTATTAAAAGTTTCACTTAAAGTGCCATGCTACGTGTGGAAGTATTGTGCAAATTTTAAGAAACAATTTCATAACGAATTAGTTCAGACTGGAGCTGGAACATGTTAACATACCACTGTTAATCTTTACCATCTTGATCCTCCATACCTTTTTTATTCACTCAGGAAATATCCCATATTATTTTACTACAAACCACATAGATATATATATATATATAATTTATTTCAATTTATACCCCGCCTCTCTTCCCCAATCAAGGGGAACTCGAATTATATATCATATTCTTAATCAATTTACTTGCCTGTCTAATAGGACTCCAAAAAATTAACATTCCTGTCTTCCTTTCTTAATATGAAGAGTAAAACAATAAAACAGTATAACAAAATAACATACTGTAACTCATTAAAATGCGCAAGTTACATTTTACGAAGAAAACAAATGTCACTAAAAAAACTGCAAAACATTCAAGTAAAAACTAGGATAGGGACTACTACAAGAAAACCAGTGCTTTTTTTCTGGCGGAACGCACCGGAACGGCATTCCGGCACCTTTTTTCCCTTAGACTTCTTTTGTATATTAGTATATCTATGGTGCGCATGCGCAATACGACGGTGTTCCGGTACCTTTTTTTTTAGATCCGGTACTTTTTTTTTTAGAAAAAAATCACTGAAGAAAACTATAGATAATCCTCAATTTACAACCATAATTAACGCCAGAATTTCTGTTGCTAAGCAACCAATTTCTGTGGTTCAGTGAGTCATATCTAATGGTTTCTGCTATAGTTGTTAAGCGAATCTCTGCAGTTAAGTGAACCACAAGGTCCTTAAGTGATTCCACTTCCTCCCCCAGTGATTTTGCTTGCTGGAAACCATCTTGAAAGGTCATGAATGGCAATCACATGACCCTGGGACATGGCAACCATGTAAATGCATGCCGGCTGCCAAGTGCCCAAATTTTGATCAGGAGATCATGGACATGCTGCAACAGTCATAAGTGCGAGAACCAGTTGTAATCCCCTTTTTTTCAGTGCCATCTGTATTCCAAAGAGGTTGCAACTGATTATATTGCCTTATCCCCCCCAAACACTGTGCTCAGAATGAATTTACGCAGTGAGCAATAAACATTAATGGGGCAAATCATGTTAATTTAATACAGTTCATTTAAAATATCTTAAATTCCAAATGAACCAAGGACAAGCAAATATATATGATGCAAAGATCATAATCAAAAGCCTTTTAATGTCTCCTTGCTTCTTTCTTCTGGTGGACATATTTTTACTCTTTTATTACAAGTATATTTAAGTGTTGTGCATTTATTATCATGTTTATCTTTGCAATGTACATTAAAAATGGGAATAGGGTCTTTTCCTATACTGATGTGTCTTAACAGAAATTGTGAGATATGGGATAAGAGAAGTGATTGTCCTGTCCATAATAAAAAACATACTTGGAAAAGAAAAGGGAGGATAAAAGTAGAATATGGGCAGTCCAAAAATGTTCACCTGTTATGTCAGGTATTTATTTAATTACATAAAATTAAAAATAAGTATGGTCAATGAAGATTCTCAGTCATCCAGATTGAGTTGTTTGGAAGTTGTATCATGGCGGCTGGACTTCTTTTCTTTTTTGGTTTGAAAAGTTTAAATACTTATCCAAGTAGCTTCTTCAAGAAAAGAAACCCAATTGCCATGACTCAACTTTCAGAAAAATAAGTATTGATTTCCACATAGAAGATTTGTTTGGAAGGATGTGCCTATGAAAGTCTAAGCATTTTGAGCATTTTGAGCTCAAATAGCTGATGCTTTTGTTACTTTTAAAGAAAAGAATTGTGGGACAGTTTACACCATCTGTTCCCAGTTTCAGTACACAATGTATATGTGAACCTCAGTGATTAGATCCATGCATGCCAATGTATCACTTTCTGTGAGGGAGATAATCATGTCAAAATTGCTAAGTTAACTAGCTATACAATGTATATTTTACTATAACAAGGAAATGTTTTGTCGGAGGAGAAGCTTTTCCAACCAAGAACTCTCCAGTTTAGCCTTTCCTATTTAGTATCACGTGATCTAGCACTAAATGTATTTATTTATTTTATTAGATTTATACCCCGCCTCATTTCCCCAGTCATTAATCCCATTAACTAGGCATTTTGTTGGAACTGTAATTCCAGTATATCCCCAATGATTGAAGAATGGTCATCCTAAAGCTGCTCTGCCAACTCCATGTTCACTATAATTTGTGATCTACAATTTTAGTCCCAAATCATTGCTTGGCTGATGATGTGTATTGTTTCTGGTCTGTTTTGTTTTCTTTCTTTCCAGGGAGCAGCTGCAGATGATGGCAGACTCAAGCGTGGCGATCAGATTTTAGCTGTTAATGGACAGTCTCTGGAAGGTGTGACCCATGAGCAAGCCGTAGCTATTCTGAAGCACCAAAAGGGGGAAGTGACATTAACAGTGTTGCCATGAGCTTTGCTGCAAAGGCAGTTTGGGCTGGATGCAATTATTTCTGAGCATTGCTAGAGCTGCTATAAAATGATCTACAATCCTTGTCAGATGGCAACCCAACTCCAGCTAAAATTAGCACATATTATTAAGAATGTTGCTATGCAGCTACAGCCATTGTAGTGGTCCATTATGTCTTGTCATTGAAGCTATTTGTGAAAGCCCTAATCCTACATCTCATCCCTCCTAGGTTCTCTTGAATGGGCTTTTGATTCCTTCCTTTGTCCATAATTATTATCTCTTAGTAGGAAATGTAATTAGGAAAGTAACATTAGCATATATACAAGAAAAAATGTGGCCATTTGTTGGTTCCCATCTAATGAACAGATAGAAATACTGATTGACTTTTCATCTCGTTCATGGTTTGATTGTCAAACTTTTTAGCCGTGCCAGAAAACATTAAAATGTAATTCAATTACAGCTGTTTTGAATAATGAAATATCAAATTCTCCAGTGGGAAATTAATTGCATATGAATTTCTAATGATGAAGTGCCAATCCTCCTGTCTAATCTCTCTGGATAAATATATGTAAGTTAGTTATAACCATGACAAGTAAATTTTAAGTTTCTCCTTATTCATTTTTTGGTTTTGGAAAATCCTGTGATAGATTAGCAAGTTAAATAGTGGAAATAATTCGTACCGTGTAAAGCAGGGGTGGGGAACAATGAACCTTTTATGATTTGTGGACTTCAAGTCCCA
>JANHGC010002251.1:54955-65251 GCA_027560395.1 Boaedon fuliginosus | reverse complement strand
ACTTCATGGTAATTTGTGACTCCCCTCTATGTTAAATTTGCTGCTTAATTATTGTTACGATTCTTTTCAGTGGTCTTTTCTGGGGGTTTATTTTGTTCCACAATATATAGTCACTTACCCCTTCTCACCACCTGCGCCATGATTAGCTCTCGCCGCTTAATCCGTCAATGGCTTCGGGAGGCAAGCCAAAGGCAGGCAGAGGAGATGCGGCTCCCCTATACCCTCCTAGGCACTCTTCCTCACTTCGCCCACCCCTACAGGAAACCTTAGGCTCCTCTAGGAGCCCACCATCAGGGAAGCCTGGACCAAAGACGCGGAGACCACGTCCAGCCCCGCCAAATCCAAACCGGATTTGGAATTTGGTCTAACACTGATGGGAGGTGCTGTTCCAGCTCCGTACTGAAGGATTATAAACAAGAAGGCTGGTTTGTTTTGGAAGGAATAAAATGGAATCACCTGGTCTGGATGTGCACTTAAAGAAGCGTTTGTGGCGATATTTGATATTTGATTGACTGTTACTTGGACTCTCTGAATTTTATTAAAATGGAGGAGTTTAAGGAGGAGTTTTGAGACTTTAAAAATAAAATGACAGGCATTTTGGATCGGATGTTTGAACTGGTGGAGGACTCAGCCGAATCAAAAGATGAAAGAAAAATATTAATTGAAAATGGCGAATTAGCATTCCAACAACTAAAGGAGATGTCTGTGTGGCCCAGATTTATTATTATTAAAAGGCACAAGCAGAAAATACCTGTAACAACACGTAAAGACAACTAGAGAAGAGGAGGAGTTGGTGAAAACTTGGTGACGAGAATACCGAGCGGTGGCAAAGGAGAGATTGTTAGAGACATGCACTTGACAACATACATAGACAAGGAATAAGAAGATGGGAGCTTGGGATTGGCCTGGCGAAACAAAGAAGAAAAATGAAAATGCGGAACAGGGACGATGGCTAGCAGTTTTTAAAGTGTAATGGAAAATCAGGAGTGTAGAAATGTATAATTTTTGATGTGGAGAAAGGAAAATTAGAGAGACAGTTGATTTTTAAGTAATATAAGCTATATGTTTCTTTATGGGCAGGATTCTTTTAGGATGATTGGAATGTAACAGGAAGGAGGAATAGATTATTTTACAGACAAACTTTAGAATGTAGTGGAGGGAGTTTGGAAATTTTTGATGCCATTTCGTTTTGATTGGAGGCTCCTGGAAAATTGGTTTTTGTGTCCTTATTATTTATAATGATAATATAATGAATTGTAAACATGACAATCTTCAATCTCATGATCAAATTTTGACATATATGTCTCACTAATAAATAAGATGGCAATTTTCTATTTAAAATCCTGCAGCTTCTGTAAAATATGTTTACTGTTATGATGTAATTAGAATGCAATAAGATCATCTTGTTTAATAAAGTATGTCTCTTAACTATGCCAAAGTGAATAAGTAGTAGTCAAAAAAGAAGTGGCATGTCTTGTTAAGAATAATGTTTGTGTTTTCATGTTCTGTCTTTGGATCTAGCGAATCACAAAGTGCATTAAGCTATTGGAATATAGCAATAGCTATGCATATTCCATGAATAGTGCCTGAAAGCAGATTAAAATGATTTTAAGGGGTTTCTGCTCAGTGTCCAAATAATGATATTTATATGAAATGCAAGGGAAAATGGCCACAAAGAAAACTCACTAATTCTTTTTAAGACTTGAGAGAATTTGATATTGTCAGGTTATGCTTAGATTTACACTGGAAATTCACGCTTAACTTGAAGGTATAAGAGATGTTAATTTGCTTAAGAATTGTGATCCAAAATCCAATGATTGGCCAAGAATGTATAGTTTAAATGGATATAATCATTCTTTTAACTGATATGCGAACAGTGGAGCTTCTTTTCACAGGTTTCTAATGAAGGGGATGTTGGGCTTATATGCTAAAATAATGTGCATGTTTTCTAGCTCAGATGGGAGATCACCTCATTGTTGCTTATAATTTATACTTTTTATGTGTTTCATATAGCGCTGTAAAAAAACAACAATAAACCAAAAAAAACCCCACCCCAAAACAAACCGCATTGCAACCTACAGATAAATTGGTAATGATGTGGGGAAGTCAGTGCTATATGTAAACATTCGAAAGCACAATCTGGTTCGAGGTTTTCCATCTGTCACATCCTTCAGAGATAAGTGGGAATTGCTTAAGTGTGTATAGTAAACCGCCCAGTTGATTGTGCCTCAGTTGTTTAAGCAGAAATCTTTGTCTTTCAGAGAGTTTATGGGTTTTTTGGTTTTGATAATGCTGCTAATTTCTACGAGGGGCGGTGATACCTACTGTACGTTTGTGTATAAAAATAAAATGTTTTATGAATTCCAAAGATTCTTAATAAAGTTCACTTGCTTGACGGTGGCATGGTGGAAAGGAATTAACATTGCACCCATTTCACGGAAACATAACTATGATATCATAGATTATTTTGGTCTTTGCCAGCAAATAAACTTTTAACATGACTATGGGGAAAGGCTTAAAAATCCAAGCATGGCACAACTTTTGTAGCGCTCAGTCCTAAGCAAAAAGCATGGGAAACATGCTGATTCTACCCAATTATTAATGCAAAAACTAAGCCATTTAGTGATATTGTCCGGACACGTTTTACAAGAGAAGCATGTACAGCCTGGAAAATGGTCTATCCATTATATTTGACCCTAAAATATAATACAGGACTAAAAGTATTTAAAATGACAGCCATTTGCAAAAATGGGGAAAAGAAGTCAGTACTGTTAGTGATTAAAAATTTGTGGAGGATGATCATAAATATTACTTATTAGGAATAGTGGGCATGCTAATATATAGGCAATATTTTCCTGAGGTCTAGCTTAAAGAACTGAGATGGTAATTCCACTTCTCTTTATGTTGAGAACATAAAGTTTGAATCAACTTACAAAATTGTTTTTGACTATGTGTGAGTGTGACATTATACTGAAGTTGACATCAGTGCAATGCACCTCTTCTATTGCTTTTTCCCCCAGAGTAATACATTTAAATAGGCAAAAATAAAAGACTCAGATCTAATGCTGGATCATTTTTCCCTTGAATTCAAAATGTCTCTAAACAACAAGGCTGGACCCCATGCCTGCTGTATTATTGGCTAACATGCTTGTCAAATATTGGCTATAGAAATTCTTTTTTTAAGCGTATCATTATTCATGGACTGGGCAGAAGCAAATTCATAGCTGCTTCTTTTTAGTTATGTTCACTAATGTAGCTGTTTCAATTATCCTTTTACCAAAGCTTCTCATTAAAAAAAAATCTTAGAAAACATGTTCCTTCATTTTGTGCACCTTCTTAGTATGTGGACAATTAAATGATAATTAAATCTATCACTGCTGCGAGCTGCTATGCAAAAGGCAGGCTATAAATCCAACAAAATAAATCAATATAAAATAAAATGTGTGTGGGAGTCATTTCTCAAAACAAGTTTAAGGAGGAGGAGGGAAGAAAGATTTTAACTGACACTGTGGCAGCATTTCAAATGCTCAGGGGCAAGGTATCTATTTCTTGAATGTATACATAGAAAAATACATTGAACTTAATAGAAAAGAACAGGCTTTTTTCTCCTATATGCTTAATTTGAGTGATAGGCAAACTCTAGCCCATTTGTTCAAGTAACTTAATAAACCAACGTTTATATTCTGCCAACCATGTATCAAACACAATCCTCTTGCAAGTAATCAGCAATTCAGATTTCTGTCTTTCACCGAGATATACAATCAGCATATACAGCCCTCTCAAATCTCTGTTAAGAGTAAGCTGCTAGTTCAGTTTTCCTTCACTGTCTATAAATGTGGACAGATGTATTATTGTTCGGTTTGGACAAAAGAACTGAACTGTTTATCCTGTTTAAAAAGGATAATTGGGAAAATAAAAAACTAGCATCTAAAACCATTTTAGTATAAATCATATATAACCTAATACATTAAAGTGGAGGAGGGGGCAACCTTTACAACTTTAAGACTTGTGGACGTGTTCTCCCAGAATTCCCCAGCTAGCACAGGAATTGTGGGAGTTGACGTCCACAAGTCTTAAAAGTTGCCAAGATTAGATGTCCCTGCATTAAACTCTTTGATCCTGGCAGAAACCAGAGTCGAGGACCTAAATGTCCTATTATTCTGGCTCTAGTTTGGCAAAAGTTGGGTAATGGAAGGGCTGGCAATCCTCATTACGGAGACCTTACAATAAAATCAATGGAACGTTGCTTTGAAAGCATTTTTAATGCATTCCTATGTTTTAATTTGGAGAAAAAATTAATGTGTGTATTCAATATATAGTGTATCTTAAATCATGTAATCATTTAGCAATTTATGTTATATTGTTAAATTTAATTAAATGAATAATAATACCATTGTCACAAAGTTCAACTACAATGCAGCTGAATTCCATACTATTAATTGAATCAAATTTATTATTACAGAAGTGCAATATATACAAAGACCCTTGACGTAGCATTATGGTGCAATCCTCACACATATGACTGATTCTGATTAATACTTATTTATTTATTTGATTTTTTTAAAAATCCTGCCTTTATTACTTTATACATAACTCAAAGTGATAAGTGTACAAAATACTTCTTCCTATTTTCCTCACAAAAACACCCCTGTGAGGTAGGTTGGACAGAGGCGAGTGACTGGCTCCAAGGTCACCCGGCCAGCTTTCATGGCCTAAGGTGGGACTAGAACACATGCAGAATGAATACCTTCAGAGAATTCAGTGCCCTTGCAACTTTTGTTACCAAAATTACTGGTCTGTTAAAGTTAATTTGAGCAATATCACATCAGGTCCAAAGTAAGACAGCTTTGTCAAACCTTCATCACAAGCACAGGTAAAAAAAAAAAGAAGTGCCCAGGTTTTGCAGGCCAGGTGTCTCTGAACCTAAGGACTTGAACTCTGAGAAGCCAGCCGGCACGCAATCATTTATTTCTTAGTTGATTATGATGGAATTGACTTTAAATTTGTGAAACTCTTTTTCACTGAACATTGTGCATCCTCGACTACAAACTCCTGCCTTATGTCTTGGTTGTTTACATTCAATATTGGGTTATTTTTACAATTCTGCACATTCCCTCATATCATGTCTCTGCTTCCTTTTAAGCAAACCTTTGGGCTTCAGGGTAGCTTTACTGGGAAATTCCATGCAGAACAGACTCAGATGTTTTGGATTATTTTCCCATCACCCCAAGGGTTTTTTTAAGGTCAGACATTTGACTTCTGTCTAGTTCATTTGCATTTTTCCTCCAGCAACTTTTGACACTTTTTTTGGTATATTTTTGAAGTGAAGCACCTTTGAGGTAGGTTTTGGAACAATGGGATTAATTAAATATTAAGATTCCCACTAACTTTGGATTTAGCTTCCCTGGAGCTGTTGTTAAAAATACAATAAAAATCCTTATTTTTATGCAGTCCTGACTGATGATCTATTAGCCTACTACCATGTTCATTTTGACTTGCCCAGCTGCATTTAAATGACCGTGATCAAGTTTCAGTAGATGGCTTTATTTCCTAGGAAATTCTGTTGGAAAGGCAAGCAGAGGGTAACTTGCTTCCATTAAACATGGAGGCATCTGCCCATGTTAGCTCGTTCAAGGGATCTGGCCTATTATATACCAAATATTTATGGGGAAGAGTGGATGAAGATTGTAGGGGGCCAGGTTTGCCCATGAGGGCAAAGTATGTAATGTAATGGCTTGCACATTCTCTGTGATCAATATTTTTTAGGGAGGAGCAGGGATTTTAAGGAGAGGATAGCAGTGACCAGAGCAAGGTCAGGCCTAGTTAGTATTTGGAGGTGAAGTTGAAGTTGGGGGCAGGGGGACATACTTGGAATGGCAAATGGAATTGTTGCTGAAGGTATTCTTTAAAACCCAAATTCCTGAGTAGATAAGAGGTGAGGGAGCTGAGTGGCAGGAAGTAGAACTGGTGGGAACCACATGCTCCAACATTGCTTCTCACAACCAGACTGGTGAGGATTAATACTCCTTCCCCTCAGTTGTTCTGGGTGGTGGTGGGAGGGACAATTTTGCCTTGCACTTAGTCCCTAGCACTTGGACTGGCATTGCTGGGCGCCATTGATGACATATATATGCCCCTGCTCTAGGGTATTTCCTGCCAGAAACCCTCAAAGGCTGAGTGAAGAGGCAGGGAGCCTTACTCTGAACCAGTTATTGTTTGTTGGTGTAAGAGAAGACGCTGAGCTGGAAGGTGGAGTTAAACATGTCATAAGTTTAGAGTCCATGTGTTGCCACAAGAGATCCAAGTACAGCTCCCTTATCTAGTATCAATTTAGTTTTGACTGTTAGCTGATTAGGTTCTTAAATTAGAGGTTGCACTAATAAACTCTTCTGTGCTTTGAATTCAATGAATGCTCGTGATTATTTGTGCCTGGCAATTGGCCATGACATACACTTGTTGTGGTCCTCTATTTTAAAAAATCGAATTGATTTTGCTGATGTGGATGGGTAACATTATTGAGCTATTTTAGACTTCATTATTTTTCTGAGATTTCTGAGTCTAGAACATGGGTGTCAAACTTGCATTGTTGCTATCATGTGATGTATTACGATGTTTTTTCCCTTTATGGAGCTGGGGTGGGGGTGGCCTGGGTTTGACGGATCCAGCCCGTGGGCCACCAGTTGACACTCCTGGTCTAGAAAGACCACAGAAGCCACCACATAGAGAGATTTTCTCCAGGAATCAGTTGCCTGCCTTGCCTTAAAAGGACTAAATAACCTGTGAGGTGAAAAATGTAAAGATGGTAAAATTTAGCCTCCTAACGCTTTTGGTGCCCACTAGAAGTGAGGCTGGTTTAATGCCATATTCCTTCTTTTTTCTGTCCCTCTGTTGCTGCCATCTTATAGGACAGAGAGAGAGAGAAACAGGAACAGGAACAAGAAATAAATAAATCAGAAGGCCACAAATGTTTCTTGCATTTAGTTAGGTCGAATGCAAAATTTACTCTTGCTTGATGACATTTTCAAAGGCTATCCTTGTCAGAATATAGCTGTGATACTCTTCACATTCACTTCCCACTTCTGAAACAACTCAACAGAGCTTCTTGACTAACTCTGACATCTTATTTTAAAGCCATTTCTCTTCTGTGAAATTGAGTTGTAGCCTCACCTTTAACCAAGACAATTCTATTTGTCTTAGCATTCTGCCAGAAATGTGTGACTCTGTGTTATAAACCATAAATGCTTTCTAGGATCTCTCTCTTTTGTTCTTTTGAGGAACGTGCAAAAAATGAATGTGGGCTTTGAAAAATATACAGAATAACAGGGTTTGCAGGCACCTTGGAACCTTCTAGTCCAACCCCTACCAAAGCAGGAGACCCTATAACATTTCAGACAAATAATTGTCCCATCTCGTCTTAAAAACCTGCAATGATGGAGCACCCACAACTTCTGAAGGCAAGCTGTTCCATTGAGCAATTGTTCTCACTTTCAGGAAATTTCTCATTTCTAGGTTGAATCTCTCCTTGATTAGTTTCCATCCATTTCTTCTTGTCCTTCAGATGCTTTGGAGAATAGGTTAACCCCCTCTTATCTGTGGCAGCCCCTTAGATACTGGAACACGGCTATCATGTCACCCATGGTCCTTCTCTTCATTAGACTAGACATTAATATACATATACATTTCTTAATTGACAAATAAAAATACAAATTACACCACACTCAATCCTTCCAGGGAAGCCAACAGCTGCTGAAAAATTGTAAGTTGTGAGTATAGATGCTTTTTATTGATTGTGATAGTCATATGCTACTTTTTTATTTAGAAAGGATAGACCACATGGCTTGGAATTACCTGCGTCAGACACAAAAATAAAATTAGGAAATACAACTAAAGAACAGATTGCTTAGAGCACTTTTCCTACAAAATTTCTTGATTTTGTTCAGAGTTGTACAAAACGTACATTGGAAATTGTAGATATAAAAGTAAGAATGTATCTTACTTTTCACAATAGCACTAGGTCCTCTGAAGGTGAATATGAAGTTTGGTTTTCCATACCAGTTAACTAAATGTAGACGCTGAAAAAGAACACTTGCACACATTTAAAATTACTTCGTCATAACACGCTTTGGTTATCAAATACCCACGCAATTCAATTGATTTGTGATTATATCAAACTATATGATGAGTGTTTCATTTTATAATGGTTCCTCATAAGTTTACAGGGGAGAGTTAAAAAGTCAAAATGAGGTTCATGGTTACCGGTTCAAAACTGCATCTTTTTTTTAACATGTTTTTGGTATTTCATTCTTGGTCTTTTTGACTTCCTGGATATCCCTAGTTTTTAACACAGTGGATGCAAAATACAGAAAATGCATAATGACACCTTTGTTTGTGTGTGATAGATAAAGATATATAGATATATATTTAATATTCTCATTCTACTAAGATGTCAATAGATGGAGCAGTTGACAATATTTTGTATTCCATTCATGCTAAGAACAGACATTTTAAAAGAATTGTCTGTTGAATATGAATAATAAACACATGTTTTTTTTCTTTTCCTTTTTTTAAAATTTCTTTTCTAGAAAAGTATTATCTTGGCAATTTTGCAAGCCAGCCACAGTTATTTGCCCAAGATGGGTGGCTAGATAAATTTCCTAAATAAATAAAATACAAAGAGGGCATCTATATGTCAAAATGAATTAGAATATTTACTTCTCTGACTCTGGAAGAATGGGAAGCTGTATATTAAATCTGTTTCAATGCTAAATAATAGCAAGGTATATGCAATTTAGATTCCATTTCATTGTTTATATCCAAATCCTTCAGTCAAAGACTATGGTGTTCTCAAGTGGAAATACCGAACTGTTAAATGTGAATAAATGGAAAGTAGAAGAACAACTCCTTATTAAACATATATCTCTGAATGAAAAAAAGTGGGACAGTTATGGTGGTCCCATGTAATCTGGGAAACTTGGTAGGCATCCACAGTGGTAGTTGGGAATGACACATGCAACATGATGCCATAATTCAGATGGCACATGTCACATACGTCCCTCTGATATCAGCACCAATAGCTCCTTAGCAACTCCAAAGACGAGGGAAGGGGATAGACTCTTTCCTGAAGGAATGGGCAAGTAAGATTCATGAGACTAATAAAGAATAATTTGCAGATACTTAAAAATAGTAAGGATAAGCAAGAAGAGAGGCTGACTTAGGAAAGAGTAGTTTATTTTTAAAAGGGGAGGGAAATGAAATAGATTAATCTTTTTTATATTGTTCTTTTTAAGTAATTTTAGCAGTGCACGATGACATGATAGTATATAAAGAAATTGGAGATGACACACATAAGGAAATGTATATGATCCTGTACTCCCAGACTGGATTTACTATCCTGTCTTTTATATATTTTATTCTGAAAACAATAAAAAAATATTATTTTTTTAAAAAAGAAACTATTCAGATTCCCCTTCACTTTTGTTAATTTTGTTATGCTGTAGCCTGATTCTACAGCTGTTAAAATTTATTTTTTCTTATTAATCTACACTCAGTAGCCAATAACGACAAAGTGACAACAGTAGTTTAGAAATGTCTGTAAATTTATTAAAAATAAAAAACCCAAAATATCACATTGGCATAAGTATTCAGATCCTTTTCTCAATACTTCACTGAAGCACTTTTGACAGCAATTACAACCTCGAATCTTTATGGCTTTGCATACATGGATTTTGAGATTTTCTGCCATTCTTCCTTGCAAATCCTCTTGAGCTCAGTCAGGTTGGATGGCAACTCTTGATGGACACCCTTTTTCAGGTTCCTCCAGAGATATTCAATAGCAGTCAAGTCAATACCCCCACATGACACAGCCGCCACCATACTTCACTTTTGGGGTGCTATTGGGCAGATGATGAGTGGTGCCTGGTTTCCTCTAAACATAACCTTTAGAATTTAGGCCAAACAGTTCAGTCTTGGTTTCATCAGACTGGGGAATCTTGTTCCTCACAGTCTGAGTGGCCTTTAGGTACTTTTTTGTAATCAAACAGGCTTTCATGTGTTTTGCACTGAGGTGAATCTCCCACCTAGCCATTTTGGTATTAACCCCAAATGAGTGGGAGATTGCAGTGATGATTGTCCTTCTATAACACTGTCCCATCTCCACACGGGATCTCTGGAGCTCAGTCAGAGTGACCATCAGGTTCTGAGGTTGACCACCTCTCTTACTGGGGCCCTTCTCCCCTGATTGCTCAGTTTGACCAGATGACCAGGTCTTGGAAGAGTCCTGTGCCAAACTCCAATGTG
>JANHGC010002251.1:39381-49397 GCA_027560395.1 Boaedon fuliginosus | reverse complement strand
TGCAGCACTGCAGACTCTGCTGACTTGTTCAGCAGGTTGTCAGATCGAATCTCACCAGGCTCAAGGTTGACTCAGCCCTCCATCCTTCTAAAGGTCGGTAGAATGAGGACCCAGACAATGCTGACTCTGTAACTGCTTGGGGAGTGTTGTAAAGCTCTGATAAGTAGTATATAACATCTGAGTGCTATTGTTGTAAGCCACCCAGAGTCCTTCGGGAGTTGGGCGGCATAAAAGTGTAATAATAAATAAATAATTAAATTAAAAAGGCAATCACATGTCCCTGAAACCAGGACACTGCAACAGTGTAAATACATGCCACTTGCCAATTGTTCAAAATTTGATCATGTGACCACGGGGATGCTGCCATGGTCATAAGTGTGAAAAACATTCATAAGCCATTTTTTTCAGTGCCATTGTAACTTTGAGTGGTCATTTAACTAATAGTTGTAAGTAGAGGATTAGCTCTAATTTATTTTTAACAACAGCAGCTTAGTAAAGGGCTTAACATTTTAAAGAAACTTTTTACACTGCTGTGGTCACCGCTTTCTTTTTTTAACTTCAAGTAGAGAGGATACGTTTCTTTTGAAAACTGCTGGTTTTTCAGACGGATTTAGTTTGTTTCAGCTTTCAGAGTTTTCGTCTTTGCATTGATTACCTTTCAATGTCTGTGGCTACTTTTATCAATCCTGGCATTCTTGAAGCTTTTTATAAACTTTCCTCTCAATGCAATTATGAAACACTCATAAAAAATTTAAAAGAGCAACTCTGCCAGGAGACTCTTATGACTAATTTAAATGGCAGTTTGCCATGAAGTTCACAGATGCCTTGTTGTGACTCCCTGCTGAAGAAAAGTCTTAATTGTATTACAGTATCATAGCACAAAAAGGTCACAGGAGGGACATTTTCAATATTTCAAATAAAACTGGTTTTCAAATATGATTAAAGCTGGAGATGCTTTGGATAACCATGTGAACCATAGTTACCTTACTAAAACATGAAAGGACTCATTTATTAGTTTGCTTTCTTCTTCAAAC
Source organism: Boaedon fuliginosus (assembly GCA_027560395.1). Taxonomy (NCBI): domain Eukaryota; kingdom Metazoa; phylum Chordata; class Lepidosauria; order Squamata; family Lamprophiidae; genus Boaedon; species Boaedon fuliginosus. Next base: position 48,363 of record JANHGC010002251.1, on the reverse strand, counting down.
TTTTCTCTGAGAGCCTATTACATAGGAATTTCCATTTTATAATCAAAATAGAAGTCCTTTTGGGGATTAAAGTTACCCTTGCACACGGTCAGTAAATTATATGTTTTTATGCAATTTGAAACCAATAGAGTTCCTCTAAATTAAAGGCAGAGCTATACCGTTTAGGATCTCCCCAGAATGGTCTTGTGATTAGAGAAGCTTTGCATCCTATCTCCTTGGTCTCTGAATGCCTTCTATGAGACTACTTAAAGCTAAAAGGGTATTCTGCAGTATGTTACATTTTTATTTATTTTTATTTTATTTTATTTTTAAATACTCACACTGTCTGTGAAATTGAGATATCTCAAAAAGGGTTGATTTTTTTTTGTCACTACCCCAAAACTCCATACAAGGTGGTGCTACAGTGTGCTTTTAATTATTTTGACATTTTTCTTCTTCTTTTATTTATCAGTAAGGAGACTTAGCAATAGAAATTGCAATTAGATTTATATACCGCTTATCAGTGCTTATACAGCTCTCCCTAAGTGGTTTACAGAGAGTAAAGATATTGCCCCCAACAATTGGAGTCCTCATTTTACCGACCTTCGAAGGATGGAAGGCTGAATCCACCATGAGCCTCGTGAGATTCGATCTGCCAAACTGCTAACAGCCAGCAAGTCTTCAGTACTGGATTTAACTACTGCACCACCGAGGGTTAATTTGATCTGGATATTAAAACAATGGATTAGGAGCAGGGAAAGTTCTACTTTAGGCATAAAAGCCATGGATAACCATAAGCTATCTTTCACTTTCTCTTAACCTTAAGAAGTTGGCAATGAACTACCACTTCCAAAAATGAGACCTACAAAATTGCATGGACTTGTCTGCTAGTCACCAGCAATCAAGTTGAAACAAAACACAATAAGGATTATGAAGTGATAACTACCAAGCCATTGCATCAAGATGGCTAGCTGAGTTAGAAGTGCAACTCCTTGGAGAAGAGATTTGAGATGTCTTTTCTCCTTAGATTCAGTCCTGTTGCTGCATTAGCCATTGATCCTTGTTATGTTCAGAGAACCCTGGGTTGATCAATATCAATCGCTCAGATTACATACCTTGATTTTAAGTAGATCTCCCGTGTGTAATTATAAAAGTCCACAATTCCAAGTCCAAATAAATTGTGGTTCTGTTTATAAAATTCAAATGAGTAAGAAATAAGGGAGAAGACAAAGCAATGTCTAATAGAAGATAGGCCGAGGGTATTTTAGGAAAAGATGGAGCTAACGACAAAGCTAAACATTTTCGTGCACCATGTTACCTTTTCCAAATTATTTCTAAGGTGTTGTACAGACATATTCATTAGGTTTTCCTTTTAAAAGGAATCCCAATGTTTCTTGTACTGTTGCAGCCACGAGGTCTTGCACATTCCTAGAAAAGCATGTAATTTATTTCTTTGAGAAGTAGCATCCGTGTTTCCCTCAACCATGTTTCTAAAGCACAGCAGATTTTCAAAAATTATTCACCAGTAAATGATTGTTTTTCAGTTCAATTTATTTGCCTGAAAACATTAGAATTACAGCAAACCCAAACCCCCTCCCCACCAAATTAAGCAAAAATGGTATGACATACATGCATAGCAAATTAAGCCATTTCAAATGTTACACTTGCAGCCAAAGCCGAGACGGAATCACTAAGAGTATACACCCTGCATATTATTTTTCATCACCCTGAACTTTAAGTGATCCACGGAGTGGGGAGCGGGGGGCGGGCTGAGGAGATGCCTGCATAGTTTTAAGACTATGGAATGTATGCTTGAAAGTTATTGTGTGAACTATGGAAGATCAAGGAAAGCCTGTGCCCTATGCACGGCAGTGGTTTCAGGTAGTCCTTGACTTACCACCACAACTGAGTCCAAAATTTGTTAAGCCCCATTTAATCACCCCTTTTGTCACAGTTGTTAAGTGAATCACGGAGGTTGTTAAGTTAGTATCGCAGCTATAAAGCGATTCCAGCTTCCCCATTGACTTTGCTCGTCAGAAAGTGGCCAACAACATAAATGTGAGGGGGTTGCTAAGCATCCAAATATGACCATGAAGATGCTGCAATGGCTGTAAGCGTGAAACCGGTCATAAGTCCGGTTTTTTTCAGTGCCATTGTAACTTTGAACAGTCACTAAACAAATGGTTGTAAGTCGAGGACTACCTGTACGTTTTAGCTACCCTGTAGATGGGATACTCAGTAAGTGGAATCAGCTAAATTATTACATCGCATTTCATTTCCCCAAATTTGGGATTTCCAAGAATTTTGCTTAGTGAAACCAAGGAACAGATGTTTGCCCAAAAGCACCTATCACAGGAAGTCATCATGAGACAGACTCTGCAAAACCCAATTGTGAAAATACCTCAAACAATAATCATCCTCACAAGAAAGTTTCTTTGTACTTCACTTACCAAAAAAGAAACCCAGGAAGAAAAAGAAGCAGTATTTGTATCAAAGCTGTGCTCAAGTTTCCAGAGAAAAATATAGTACATTTTGAGTATTTCGATCAAATACAAATTACATGACATAAAAAGTGCTGTGCATATAATAATTCCAAAGGGACAGAGAGCAAAGTCTTTGTGCTTTTTAATATATAAGAAATAATGTGTGCATTTGGACTTGATACATTCATGTATTTTTCTAAATAAAAAATAACCAGGCTATTGCTATTCATACGGACTTACATTTTTATTACAAGCTAAGCTCAATTAGATTTAAATGAGCCCATGCATTTTCTTTTAATGGCAAAACTAGAGTTTGTACACAGCTTCACTCCTGTTTCTTCCTATTTTTTTTTAATATTAATTCCCTAATTTAGAAGAAGCATTTATTTTCATTTTGGTTAAATCATTTAGAATCATTGACCTGGTGATCCCCTTGAATTTAATAGTAGATTTGAATCTACTTTCTTCCAGGCTCTGTCTGATATACCGAGTTTTGAATACTTGTTCTTACAGCCATATATGTCAAGTCAATTGGATTAGTATGTAAAGGATATCTTACTGCGTGCTAAGAAAGGACTGATCACTGGTACCTACCAAAATCAATACTAATAAAAAGCACAACTTACAAATTAACTGAATTTTGTTTCGAAACAGCTGGTTAAAAAAATAGCATGCACTATCTATTTTATAAATATTGCTTTACTACTGTGCTTATAGCTAAATTGGAAACATCATCTGCCATAGGAGCAAAATACTAGACATTTATTTTAAAAGCAAGGTCTCTATTCTCAGCCAATTCAATAAATTGATTTTTCTGGGTCTGTAGGAGCTCACTATGGGGGTCTACATTTTAAATCCATGTCTTCTTATTTATCTGCCTGGTTATGCCTAGCTTTGCAGTGGATAATATGAAATTTGATCTGTTCTTTGCCACCCTTACCAGAAATCATTGGCTATTAGCATGAGCAGAAAAGCATAGCATGATAGCACACAATTCCTAAAATTAGCATGCTGATAGCTAATCATTTCTAGCAAGGCTAGCAAAGAACAGATCAAATTTCGTGTTACCCTCTGTAAATACGGAATACGGAAGACAAGGAAGGGCTATATCTCACCACTAGATCCAGAGCACTCACAATAGGTTTCTTGTGAGACCAGCTTCATTTTCTACACTTATACAAAATGGGGACACTATAGAAGCTTTTTAAAGGATAGTGTGTCATGACATCTAGGGCAGCAGTCCTGACCTTTTCTGGCTTTGTGGACCAGCAGCGGTAGTGGCAGCAGTGGTGGGGAGGCAATGTGTTGTGGTCTGTCAGCTGCCGGCCCCTCCAGCAGCCAAATCAGTTGAGGAGGAGGGGTGGGAGTCAGCGCTAGCATCAAGGCAATCTGAGAGCTCCAAGGGGGAAGAGGGAATGGAGAGGTCAGAGAGAGACAGAGATGGAGCCTGGGCTCTCATATTGAAGGGCCACTGCCCCCAGGCCTGGAGATGGCTGATGAGGAAGAGGAGGACCAGCTGCGCAGAAGGCAAAAAAGAGGAGAGTAGTGGAAATCTATGGGCCAATCCTTGGGATGGAAGAGCCACCAGTGCTAGTGAAGCTCCACTCTAGCTCTGGGATAAAAGGCAGGGGGCAGAGATGAATAGGTGTGGCAGACAACACCTATTGTCAGACAGACTTGTTAGCCTGCTATGAGAGAGAGAGACTTTCTGCTGACGCTCTTAATAAAGGGAACATTTATTTAACTACGGAAGGGTTTGTCGTGTTTGGGAGCTGGGTCAGAACATGATGGTTCCATACAAGCAGCAAGTGAGCACACATGCGTTGCTCACACAAATGGAGTCTCACGCACACATGCGCTTGCCTGCCACTTGCACAGCCCGGTTCCAAACTGGCCATCATCAGGGATTTGGGGACCCCTGATCTAGTGATTCTTGGGCATAAGAGTTTTCAATGCCATTTATACTAATAAGGATCTTCCCTAGACAGCATTGGGCCCGAACAGCATCAGGCCCGAACTATTTCCTTAAACAGTCTCTTCTCTAGTGAGAACAAGATCTGGTATTTAACTGATTCCCTTCTACAACAATGAATTGGTTTCTGGAATTAAGTAAACTCCAGTAACATCAAGCCAAAGTCAATAAGAGAATCAAGAGGAGTGACCTTACAGGGAGACTATAACTAGCTTACCTGCTTTACTAGATCATGGTACCCTAATAATTCATATAAACTGATCTAGTATCAGATTATGCAAATATACGGTCAAAATAGGCCAGTATTACCAATATCTTCACTGAATAGCTTTGGTATGTTTATAAAATTTTTGGGAGCATTTTATCCTGTTGCCATCATTCTAAGCAACTGAAGACGTATGTCAACAAATAACTTCTTGGTGCTTTTCAAAGGTAGCTTCTTAATGTTTTTCACAGGTATTTTGAAAAATGAAAAAATTGGCTGAAATCTCTCCCTTAAGAAGGCAATAATTGGGGGGGGAGAATAGTTGTTACTACAAAGGCAATGCAATAATCCTCATTTGTTGCAGTGGTCATAAGTCAGGACTACAAAAGCAGCTGAGGAGAGTGATTCATTTATGAGGAACTTATGCAAATAATTGGCATAATTCCCTTTTTTCCCCATAAGTAGATACATCAGTGGTTATCAGCTAAATCATTGGCATATAAAGTGGTTACAGAGTTGGCTAATACAATAAGTCTTTTGTTATGAATTTCTCATTCAATCAGATACAGTTTTTTCCATTTCCTTTTATGTGTTCAGAGATTGAGTATGATGTATGTGGGTCCGAAGGAACTCTACAATTTCCATGTGGGCAGATTTTAAAGCCAGGGACAAAGCAGAATTGCCAGCCTACATGATGAAGAACAAAAAAAAGGGAGATTATTATATCTTCTAAACTCTTTACTTTTCCCAGATATCAGACATACCACACTTAAAGCTGCCTATTTAAGATATGAACCATGTGAATAAAGAATAGCATCCTTGTTTCTACTATATATTAGGAAGCCCATTAGTACTTCTAATCACCTATCAACTAACTGTGGAGTCCTTGATGCTCTCTGTGCTTGGTTATTTTCCTGCAGACATTTCATTACCAAATTAGATAACATCATCAGTGCTCACTGATGATATTACCTAATTTGCTAGAAAGCAATAGGACTCAGAGATCATCAAGGACCCCATAATTCAACACTGAACTACAAGTATTCTCTTCTATCGGTATCATTTCTTTCTCTCTCTTGCATCATCCTCTTTATCTGTTCTGGGTAGTAGGTATGAATTTACACTTTAAATTAAACATCTGAAGTACAGGCAGTCTACAACTTATGATCACAACTGAGCCAAAATTTATGTTGCTAAGTGAGAACTCTGTCAAGTTTTGCCTGATTTTATGACTTTTCCTGCCACATTTGTTAAGTCAATCCATGCAGTTACTAAATTAGTAACACAGTTGCTAAGTGAATTTGGCTTTCCCACTGACTTTGCTTGTCAGAAGGTGATCACAAAAGGTGATCACACAACCCCGGGACACTGCAACTGTCATAAATATGAACCAGTGGTCAAGCACCTGAATGGAAATCCCATGGCCATAGGGATGCTGCAACAGTCCTAATTGTGAAAAACGGTCATAAGTCACTTTTTTCAGTGCCGTTGTAATTTCAAACGGCCATTAAATGAACTGTTGTAAGTCAAGGACTACCTGTGTGTACATACATTCATTCATAGAGTGGCAGCTCACCATTGGCTAGGTAAAACAAATTTTTAGTTTGAATAAAACAAAATTCCTTAATGGCTTAACATAATGCTTGAGAACATGGAAGCTAATATGATCCGTTAATAAAATATTAGATGGATCCTTTGATTTGTTTTGATTTTACAGAACCATATCTCATTTTACAAAATCAATCCTCTGCTCTTAGAGTGGACCATTAATTAATGGACCAGCTCCTTTATCTCAATAGCACTGAATGGATGTAGAATAAACATGAGCTATTTAAGAAGAAGGAAACTGATGGTTTCCAGCTGCCTCAGTGCTTATAAAATTACAGGCACATTATATAAATCATGGCCTTTCCTTAGACCTAGTTTGCAAGTTGTGCTTCCAAACCAGGCCCAAACTCGCAATGAGTCCAAACCTGATAAGACTCATCTGTACTTAATTATAGCCTTTTCTTCAGCTTCCACCAGGAAAGTAAACAACAGTTTTTCCAACGTAAATCAAACTATGAACAAAAAATAAGCTGGGGTGTATTTAGTCTAGCTGAGCTATTTTCCTGAATAGAAATTGGTCTCACATCCAGAAAACTGAAGGTCACTTTTATGGAGGTTATATAGTAAGTTCTGATTAATACACTTTAAAGAATCTAGAGTGGCATTCCATCAATAGTTCGGTAAACCAATTTTATACTGTGAGTAAAACAAAGAGTTACTCAACATAATGTATGAGAACATGGAAGTCAGAATGGTCCAATAGTAAAATGTTAGATAAATCTTTTGATTTATTTCTATATTTAGTTACCGGTATATGAATAATTGTTCATTATTATTTTTCATATTTTCACATTTGAAAATATCATATTCATATTTTTCTTTGCATTTGCTGAGTGTTTTATGTGCATCATCTTTTATTATAGGTCCACTGAACTGGACCTTTACCAACCTCCTATTAATAAATTCAAATAGGAGGTTGGTAAATCTTAAATAATCATTGATATATTGTCATTGTAAAGGTTCTTAAATTTGGTTCAAATTTCAGGGGAAATGAACAAAGGTACTTGCTTTGCTCTGCAAGTAGGTAAACCACTCATGAAGAATTTTAGTTTTCAATCTGTACTTTCAAACAAAGCACATATCCACATATTCAATCTTGTTATATCATGAATTTTTAATCTGCAGATACTATAAAAATTGTTTGCCAGCATGCTTGTTTTACTCCATCATGCTGCCATTACACCATGTGATTTAAATTACTGGTGCACATATAATTATGGTGTTTATGGGTATCGACATAAACTCACTCCAATCTGTGACTGAATACAATAATTACTTGTAAGAACTATACCCCTTATGCAAATTTGTGTCACGTGCGCTCCCCTTTAAAGGATCTAACAGTCAAATCAAGAGCAGATTTATCTGAACAACATAGATTTTTATAAGAATGTCTGCATGCTAAAAGAAAAAAAGCATCCATTTTAGTGGTTTTCAGACTCTTAAATTGAAACTTGATGAGCTTAATATCTGACAAGCTTATTTTTCAATATGAAAAGAAACAAACAGCTTTAAAAAGCACACAATATAATATTGCGAAAATATAGCATATCTGTAAAAGCATATAGCATATATCTGTAAAAAAAAATGCAAATATAAACTGATTGTCAATAATGCCAGGTTTGGAATGCTTGCATAATCTTAAGCCAAAAAGACCTCCACACCAATTTTTTTAAAATAACCACACTTTTTTTGTTAAATCAGAAGCATGATTTTTTTTTCCTGCCTAACAGATTTCATCCAACGGAAACAGCCCTAATCCAAATAATTTTGTAAGAACTCATAGGGAGCACATACTGTAGCCCAAAATATGTGGGAAACGCCTATTTTTTCTCACCTTGTCCACTAATGCAGGATCACAGCCTGAATGAGATAAAAGAAGTTTCACCATCTCAAAATTACCATGTTGAGAAGCCACCATTAATGGTGATAGGCCATCCTCATCCTGAAGATTTATATCAGCATTGCATGACAGCAATGCTTTCACCATATCTTCTCTATCATGGCTCACTCCCAAAATTAAGGCAGTCTGTCCACCCTAGAAAATACCATTAATGAGGGTTACACACCACGTACTCAATTTTGCTATATCATACTCATTCACTTATCCTCATTGGTAAAATACCAATCTTCAAGCAGTCCTTCAGAATACATTATATATACATTACATTATAATCTTCTCCCCTTTTCTCTCCCTCCATTATTCATCTTACACTAGGCATCTGATGTTCTGTTCCTCTGCATCTTCATCTGGCATTTTTCTTCCCATATCTAGTTTTTTTTAATAAGACTTTAATCTAAAGTTTGATTGCATCAGTAAAGTGCGCAATGATTTGCGAATCTGCCTGCTGTCTTGCATCTTTTTCATTTGGCATAGATAAATATTGATTTTTTTTCAAATTTCCAAGTTACTTCAGGTGACATTATCTTGCTCTATACTTGGCATTTGTGCCATTTGTCACTTTAGGTGCACCTAATTGAATCAGTTAGCATTTCATCTATACCCTGCACATCCATCATTATTATTTACCAACAATTTAATGCCCATCATATGTAACTTTTCATGATTTCAAGTGAAATTGTCCCTGAATAGATTTCTTGCCTATAAATGTATCTATCATTGTACAATCCTGTGTGTAAATTATTTTGGTACAGTTTTTCTGTTTTCCTTCAAGCACACACACACACACACACACACACACACACACACACACACACACACACATATATTTAATGTA
>JANHGC010002249.1:85764-95817 GCA_027560395.1 Boaedon fuliginosus | reverse complement strand
AATAAATAAATAAAGAAAGAAAGAAAGAAAGAAAGAAAGAAAGAAAGAAAGAAAGAAAGAAAGAAAGAAAGAAAGATGGATTGGAAGAAGATGAATTGGGTTTTAAAGCTGTATGAAGAACAATAATCTGTACTATACTGATGATATTACTCTAATAGCTGAAAGTGCAGATCTGTAGTAGCACAGTGGTTAGAATGCAGTATTGTAGACTAATTCTGCCAACTGCCAGTAGTTTGATTCTCACTGGCTTAAGATTGACTCAGATTTCCATCCTTCGAAGTCGGTAAAATGAAGACCCAGGCTGTTGGGGACAATATGCTGACTCAGTTTACAGAGTCAGAGGGCTGTATGAAGTAGTATATTGCTATTGCTATCTGCAAGTCCTAGTAATAACAGTCAAGGAACACAGTTTTTAAAAAAGACCTAAAATTAAATATAGCTAAGACTAAATTAATGGCGGTATAATAATCAACCTAAAATTGGTAATGAATGATATATTCATTACCTGGTAGATGGTGGTAGATATTATCTAATTTTTAGGATCAACAATTGATATTGAAAGAGATATGAAACAAGAAATATGCGCCTAATTAGCACTTGGTAGAGTATCTATGAAGGCCTTGAAAAGGTATTCCGATGTCTATATATTGTCTATACCTAAAAATAGTGCAAGCATGGTATTGCCTGAAACATTTTATAGAAGTGAAAGTTGGACTGGAAAATCAGGATAAGAAGTATATTGATGATTTTAATCTTCATTATTGGAGGAGACTCTTGAGAATATTGTGGACAGCTAAAAAAAAACAAATTAACCCAGAGTTTTCACTCTAAACACAAATGTTCAAATGTGTAGACTCAAATTATCCTCTTCAGACACATTATTTGAAGATCTATGGTAGTGCTCCAGAGAATGCTGTAATGCAGGAATATAACAAGAGGGTGACCAGTAGAAGGTTGATGGATTTAATTACAGTAGAAATTAAACCACTGGAAGGTTAGATTATTAAAAAAAAATCATGGAGACAATCTATAGTTATGGTTGCCAGGAATTGACATTGGTGCAATAACATTTTTGGAAATTAACTCTACAGTTTACCGGAATTAGTATTCTACATTAAAACCTATTAAATCCTATTAATATGTAGATATTTCAAGTATAGTATTTTGCACTTACAGCCATCAATTATCAGACATATACTCAAACATTCTGCTAAATAATGACATTTTACAAATAAATAATGTTAAAATTCCAGCTCTATGTTTTGAAACATAAGAGCCAGTTTGGTAGTTGAGCAAGATAGAAACTGGAAGAGTAAATGTTCTAGTCCTGCCTTGGGCACAAAACCAATTGGGTGTCCAATCACTTTCTCTCAGCCTAGAAAGGAGGCCATACAAACTGTTTTTGAAAAACATTTCCAAAAAAACTGCAGGGAATCTTAGAATAGGACACAACTGAACAAAAGAAAAAAATAATTCCAAAATAAGCATAGAACTCTTTTTTAAATCTATAACTAAAACATGTTAACTACTTTGTAAATATTGTGACCTTCAACTTTTAGAATGTGATTCTTAAACTACATTCAACATTCTTACCCTGAAAGCCTTATTATAAAATCATTATTACATGAGAAACTCCTAGAAGAATTTGTTTGATGGCCTGAGTACATGGATAACAGACAATAAAAATATAACTTGCATTTATAAAAAGTAATTTTATCCATATTGATCTCAAAATTCATAAACAAATGGACTTACACTGACTCCTTAGAAACTGTATGTTTCTAACAATTTTGTAACCTTAAGGAGTTAGTAACCATATTTTTTTAAAAATTGGGCATCCAAAGCATCACACAGGTGACTTTAATATGCAAGGAAGGCTTGCATGAACAAAAGCATCCTTTCTCCAATGCCTGGATCCCAGTTTACATTAAAAATGTACATTCACATTGGGTGTAACCAAGCAATTAATCTACAGTAGGTAATAAACTTTTAATCTTGAAATACACAAATTTTAAAGAAATGTATAATGAAATTTTAGTAAGCTGTCATAACTTTACATTGCTTGATACATATAAAATCAAAACAAATTTCCTCCATAAGAAAAAAAATGCATTACTAATAATTAAAAAACCCTACCACCTGGCTCACCATAAATCATTTTATACCAGGTTTGAAAATTTGGCTGTCAAAGGAATGCTGCAATTTCCTGCATTGGGAAAGTTCTTTCAGTACAAGAAAAGCAATCCACTGAGTGAGCAATTATTGTGCCACTTAATCTTTAAAGTGCACAAAAACAAGCCAGAAAGGTACAGCACATCAGATATCAGCAGCAAACAATTTTGAACAACTTAATGTCAAGGTAAGGAAGGAAAACAACAAAAGATTCCAGAAAAGATTCAAGAAAGCAAGGGCATATGATTTCTGAAACTACAAAGGTGTTACATCCAAACAGCAGTAAGAAATTTTTATAGTTTCTTAACCTATGTGATGTCAATATGTTTCCCATTACAGATGCTGTATAAAAGTTTATCATTTTTTTTAAAAAAAAAGCAATATAAATTTTGGAAAAAAAGGAAGAAAAGGAAAATAATAAGTAAAAAGATGCAAATACAGAAATAGAGAAGGAAAGGAAAGGAAAGATAAAAATAGCTTCCATTCTTAATAGCAGTTACAAGTACATTTGAATTTATTTTCTCTGTCTCTGTAAGGCTACAAAATAGCCGCCTCAAGTTCCCCCTGACTGGGGAAGTAAGGCGGGGTATAAATCTAATAAAATAAATAAAGAAATAAATAAAATAATCTTCTTTCTATAGTCTATGCTTTCTAATAGTCAACCTCATAAATAAGAAATGTCATTCTTTTCTTTTTTCAGAAAAAAGTTCATAAAGGGTTTCTAGTCACTTTCCTCTAATCAAAAGGTCAAGTTTTCCATCTCTGCTAATTCTGTCATCTTCACCCACTGTTCTTCCTTTTTTTATTTTCGTGCATATAATAATATCAAAGCAGTTATCAATCCAGATGTTAATGTGTTTTCAAGCCAATTTTTAAAACCATACACAGAATCTACAACATCCAAAATTTTAATATATGTGCAAGACTTACTGTTGAGTACAGAGAAAAAGTGCTGGAAACTAGTGATAATGAGGATCCATGTACTAAAAAACACCAAAGTTGGTATTAGAATGTACATTGGTAAAGGAACAGGAGTGATTTCCTGTCAAATTTGATAACAGAACATCTCTTTTTAAATTCAAGCAATTGTCTCAGAAGAGAAAACTATTACAGAGTCTGCCTGTTTAGAAATATATTTTTATTCCACACAATGATTTTTCTATGCTTAAAAAAACACTAGTACACAGAGATTTTAGTAATACATTACAGTTTTGCCAGTAAACAATACCATCATTTATTTTGTTCTGCTGGGAAAACAGCATCCAAATGTTACCCTTTGGCAAAGCAATTTTTGGTACAGCAAATACAGAAAGTGTCAATTGCCGGATAGACTCTACATTTCATGGAAGATAAAAGTTGTTATTGCCAGCCAGGCAGCTTCCACTGTAATGAGATGAATTCTGTTTTGAAAGTATTGCTTTGATAACACAACATATTAAAGCAATTTTAACTTGTATGTGAAGCTTAGAATAAAATGAGATATAGCAACCACACTTAGCAATTAGCATTTTTTAAAAGTATACATCAAAAAGTAAAGTCAAAAATTCAGATGAGAACTTTGTGGGATTAAGAATTTGGTCCAGGTTGTAATTATTTATATTGCAGAACAGGGAGGGCTATAAACCTTCATACCTCACTAGTTTATACTGAATATAAACTCCAGGTTTATACTGATTTCCCGTGCCTGTTATTTATTTCAGAGAATAAAGCATCCATTGGTGTGAATTTTTTGCAATGCAAGTAGCAAGTGTTAAGGCCCATGATATCTATAATAGGAGCATAGGGATGCCCCTATTGCAAGGTACCCTGCTCTTTTAACACAAATTGATCCAGAGTATTGCAATTTTTTTGCATACTATTAGGCCTCCACTAAGCAAAGCCACTTGGGTCATTGAAGTGATGTCATTTCTAAAATTTTGTTATCTCTGCGCTAAGCTAGCCAATTCAGTTTTATGAAAACACAGAAGAAAATGAGCTTGGATTACTGCAGGTGCCAGAATCAAGTTATTAAATATGGGATGCTGCCAAATCTATGCAGAAAAACAGAAGGAACACCTGAATGTAAACAAAAACAATGTTTGTGTATAATCATGCAGTGTGTGTATAAGGAAACAGCAGTCATAATGACAAAATCAGATTGATGAGCATCAGATTGATGATGATAATAGAGATTGATTTCATTTTATATGATTTTGATTTGATTAAAAGTCTTCAACAATGGTTCATAACCAGATATGGTTATGAATAACTGTCCGAGGAAGCATCAGAAAAGGTAATGTATAATTGCTGCAACTTAACAAAGGAAAGTGATGAAATGATGAAAATATTTTAAAAAGACAGAATAGGCCTATTGTCTTTAAGAATGTATTGATTGTAATCTATATCTATAAAAGAGAGGTGTTTGTTTGTATGTGCTCTATACAAACTTGCATTTCTACACCAATTTACCTCAGACTTGGCAGATAGGTAGCAAAGCGTAGTAAGAAAAGCACTGTCAGGGTTAGCAAAGGATAGGTACCCTTTTTGACCCCTTTTTTGGGGTGCAAGGAGGAAACTCTTCAATAACAAGCAGCAACTCTCTACTGAGCACATGCAGATTTACCTCGCTCTACTGTGCATGTGCAAACTGACTGAGGCACCATATTCAAACTTCTGAGGTGCCATGTTTTATTCATATAAATTCCAGATTTGCCTCAGTGGCGACGGGCCCAAGACACACATTGCAGCCCACCCTGCCAAGTAAAGTCGCCTACAATGTTGGAGGGCGTGTGGGGGCTTAAGGAGGCCCACAAATGGCTGGGGCTCAGTGATCCTGTCAAGCCCCAGCTGCCTTTCCTCAGCTGGCCTTTCCTCAGAGACAGCCTTGCCAGAGCAGGGATGTGGGAGGGGCACTAGGGGCTTCAGAAGGCCCACAAATGCTGTGGCACAAATTTCTAAAAAAAAAAAAAACAAACGAGCAAGTTATTGATAAACTTAAGAGTATTGTTATGTTTCCAAAGGCTATTGAATTATGAAAATAAGAGAGAATTCCAAGTAGATAGGAAACAAAAATCAGTTAAAATCTATGATTTGCTTCTAATATACCTATTAACTCCAATTATGGCCTGGGTATAAACTCTGAGTAATACAACAATTGTTCATTCTACATTGCTTCACATCCTCCTACCTTCTTCCATGCTATCTCCGAATGAACCGGAATGACTAATTGCACGTGGTCTGTCGTCTAAGGATGTAGCACTACCACACAACTGAGAATCATCATAGAGATCAAATGAAGAATCTTGTGCAGGGTTGCTGTTTGATCTCATCATACTAGGTCCAGGCAGTTTGAACTGGGATAAATTCGTTGGACTTACTGCAATATCAAACAAAAATTTTAATAAGTTTGAGTGAAATGCTATATTTTATTTATTTATTTATTTATTTATTTATTTATTTATTTATTTATTCCTGAAGGACTCTGGGCGGCTTACAGCAGAGATAGCAATAGCACTCAGATGTTATATATTGCTTATCAGAGCTTTAAAACACCTTCCAAGCAGTTATAGAGTCAGCATATTGCCCCTCAACAATCTGAGTCCGCATTTCACCGACCTTAGAAAGGATGGAAGGCTGAGTCAACCTTGAGCCTGGTGGGATTCGATCTGACAACCTGCTGAACAAGTCAGCAGAGTCTGCAGTGCTGCATTTAACCACTGCACCACCGAGGCTCCTTATTATATATTATATATTATATAATATATCCTTATATATTCTAGGGAAAATCTATTGAATGAAGTGACATATTGGCTATGTTTTATAAACAATTAAAATCATTTCTTCTAAATTTATATTTAACCTCATGGTTAGTATAGTATAGATTGTGGCTTTAGGGTCAAATGTGGCTTCATATTTTTAGATGTGGCTTCAAAGGTTCTTAACAAAATGTTTTTTTCCATAACTGAATGGTAAATTTTTAATGAGGAAATATATTACTTATAAGTATTTTTAATTACATGTAAAGGAAAGTAAAATTTCATTTTTTCTATGGGCCATTTCCAAATAAACCTCTTGGACTAGGCAAAGTTGCACACTTCTGACAATTTTTTTCTTAGTTGTAGCAGTCACAGTTATCTAATACACCAAAATGTATTTATTTCTTAAATAGATGTCATTTGATAATTCCATGATACACAGCTGTTTTTAGCCATGATTTGAAATATATACTTCTTTCTTTTATTTCCTTCCTCACACACAGGGAATTATCATTTGAAAAGTCTGATTCCGAGGATCTTAAGATTTTTTATCGTTTTAATGTTTTTTTAGAGAAAACAAGGTTTATCATCTTTTTTCACACGGTGTCACATAATTTTTTAAACCAAGCCACTATCAGCAGCATTTGCTTTGAAATAAATAGCTAAAACATTTCTGAAAGACTCAACTTATGGAGAAATGAAACACAGATAGGTGAATGTCATTGATTGGGATAGAGGTCTGGACCTTAGGAAGAAGCTACATACCATAGGATACGGTAAAATCAGGTAAGGCTTTATTAGGTAAGTCAAAGATTGACTTTGTCTCAGAGAGACTACATCTGTAAGGAGTAAGTAGGAACCAAGAACAACTGGGCACACGTGGCTCGTGCGTGCCCTTATATACTAGGGGTACAACATCTCCCCCCTACAGGTGCCCAGGTGCAGCAGATGACAGCTGCTGCCACCTGGTGGCACAGCCAGGAACATAATTTTATGTGACAGTGAAAGAGAAAATTTTGCAAAAAAACAAAAAACAACAGAATCTGTAACTGACATGAGAAAACTTAATCTGGAAACACATGAATTACTTCTGCCAAATTAATGGAAAACATGACTTTGCCAAAATAGAATAAAGTAACAATACAAATTATTCCTTCTTACCTAAATTAGAGAAATATTTGCCAGTTGCAGAGGAAGACATAGCTGTAGGAGACACCAGGGGAGATTGATTTCCAGTGTCTTGGAGCCCTCCAGTAGAATGTGACCGCAACCACTCTTTCCCTTCCTCTTGGCCAGCCTGGCGAGAAGATGGAGTATACCTGAAACAAATGGCCATGGGCAGATTAAAAACATTCACATGCTGTATGCAACTAAAGTGCAACACTTACCCAAAGATTAGAGACTGTTATCAAACATCACTTTTCAGTTCAGATTATTTTTAATAGAATATTTGAGGTAAATATTACCCACGAAAAAGACAGACAAGTAATTAACAGAGAGACAATTGGCATCTAACAGAAAATCATGCAGAGGAAATTATTCAGAAAAGATTTTAAAACTTTAGAAGACAAAAAAAAAACAGAATCTAAATTCAAGCATAATGACACATTTAAAAAATAATTGGAGGTGAAAAGAGAACAGTGCTCAGTTCCTATATAATGATAGCTAGAGGATCAAAATGCACAGATAAAACAATGAGAATAGACCAACTCTGTAAAAAGAAATGATTTGGATTTGGAAATGACACTTGATGGGACATCTTAAAAAAACCATTATTTGTCCACAGAGTGATCCTGGGATACCACTTTACCACTAAATAGATAGATATAATAGGTGAAAAAGAAATACTCTCTTGTGAAAAAATGTGTTTGCTGGAACCAAGACTTGGTAAACTTAATTTTCCACAGAGTTTGGGGGGATTGCTGCCAAGGACAAAATGTATCTCTAACAGTATAGCAGCCCACATTCGTGACAAAGGCTTCAAAAGTGTTCAGTAATAAGTACATAAGGTCCTTGCAATGCAGTGCTTACATTCCATATATAACCAAATGTTTTTCAAAGTTAAAAAAATGAAGATTTTAAAAATTGGTGTTGTGATTTTCTCAAAGCCTGTTTTTAAAACTAGACTTTGCATATGCTGTCTTTTGCCTGCACATAAAACTTGTACATTTCATTACATTATTATTGCTGTAATAATCAGACCCGTTTCTGCATAAATGTGGAAACAGACTGTTGGGCTGTTAGACTTTGATAATACTTGATCCATGGGTGGGGACAATGTTTGCTAAGGTAGGTAAATTTAGATAACCAAATAGGATTGATACTATTTTTCTACTCTCAAATCTATTTAAGATTTATTAAGCTCAACTGATTATTATAGTACTTAATATGCATCTCAAGAAAAAATATTTCATTGCAATCTAATATTTCAGTAACTTGACAGTACATCACTAATGTTGGTCTTGAGATCAGATTTTATTTTTAATCAGATTTTTAATTGACTGGCACCCAAGAACAAGGAACACATCATATGCACAGTATTGGCACTGATAATTTTCACAGGAATTGAGAATATTCTTTAACCGAACTGAAGATAATGTCTTCAGATAAAGAGAAAACACAGATGCTAAAATTCTTTCCTTGGATTTTGAAGATTTAATATACTTCTACCAATTGTAGCATAATTATTTTCAATAAGAAAAAGTGTAGGTAAAACTGTAGACGGTTCTTTTTTTAGAATTTTTTTCCACCAGTCTCCTTGGAAAACCCACCTCAAATGCAGTTTCAAGAGGCTGGCAATTCACTGAAATATACCTTCAGTGCAGCAGAAGAATGTTGTATCCTTTCTACTTGAAAATATTATTATTGAAAACTTTTGGAAATTAAGCAGTAGTTCTTGCTTTCTGAGAGTCAGTTTAAAGCCAGAAATAAAGTGAGACTGTAGGATTCAATAATAATCAACATAATTGTGGTGCTAAATTGATATTTTTTAATTTGAATAAGAAATCAATTTGTGAGGAATCAATCTGTAAAGAACAGAAAACTATGAGCAGTGGGAAGTTATATCTTTAAAGTGACATTTGAAGCAAACTCTGGGTTCTTATTTCAGATGAATTTGAGGAATCAGTGAAATTGTTTTGATCAACAAAATGCATTTTTGGTGTATTGCATATTAGGAAGGTGGACCCTAGATTAAAAATAGGACCTGCCCAGTGGATATGTAAAGCTGTGAAAGAACACTTGATGGGCTTTTGCAAATGATTGGTTGTCAAAGGACCATATTTTGACAATTACTGACTTAGATTGTCAGAGGATACCACCCAAAGCAAAATTTGAAACTTATCTGGAAATTCCTGTGAAACAGTTGAGCAACTGGGAGGAAAAAAAGCCATTTTCAGCTATGAAAATTTGTTAGGTAAATATACAGATTATTACAGTTTCTGGATGCGGCCTACAGATTTTTCTTATTCTTCTCACTGTCAAAGAGAGAAAATATTTTATCTTTTTCACAATCTAATTTCTGAACATAAATGGAAGTACTATTAGTTGTTCACTACAGGTTACACAGTACCAAGAAAAGGATAATGTTTTATAGAGAGAAGTAACAGAAAGACAGAGAAACAGCAGTCATGCTGAATAAAATATTATATACCTTAATCCCTTTTTGGGCAGTGTATTTCTGTCAAGCTGCATGCTGTTAAAACAAAGAAAAACCCTAAAGACATACTGTAAACAGAATACTTAAAAATTAAAAGGTCTAAAAAGGTTTGAATTGCAGATACTATGTTTTAGAATAACTATTTTTAATGGAAAATGTCAAATCTGTAAATGAGGTATGTTAATACTGTACAAAGATTATCCTCTTTTCCATAACAGTGGTCTATTCTTACATTTTTACAATGTTGAAATCATATCTAGCTTTAGTTATTATCTACTTCAGATTCTTATATTCTTTGAGCGGAATGTCTGGATAATACAGATGACATAATAGTTTGATTTCAATTTATTGTGCTAATGTGATTCTTTCCATAAGCAGAGTTTAATATCTACGAGTTTAAATATCTCCCCAGGGAATACACTCCCCGCGGAGATTAGAACTGCTACTAGCTTGCTGACCTTCCGCAAAGCCGTGAAGACGTGGCTTTGC
>JANHGC010002249.1:19744-32082 GCA_027560395.1 Boaedon fuliginosus | reverse complement strand
TCAATAAGTTTTTCCAGTTTTCATAGGTAAAGTTAGGTACCTCGGCTTATATTCGGATTGGCTTATACTCGAGTATATACGGTAGTTGGTAGTTTTCAGAGAGATGCTACCCAACTACTTTCAAGTAAACCTGACAGAACTCATGAATGGAAGAGGCTATTAACCTCATATTTGCCCTTGATTAAAATGTACAGTATGGAATACATGACAAAAATGTAACATTTTGTGCAGATTATGAGGCAGAAACTATATTCAGATTTCCACATGCACAGAATTTTGACTGCTGTCATTTGTTAGTTTACAAAACCTTAATTTTTTCCAAATGGAACAAATATGTATTGGTGAGTCTTCCCTTAGCTGAACTGAAATACAAAGTCAAAGGCTGTACTAAATAATATTTTCCCCTAGCACTTATATAACAGCTAATTTTTTGTTTCAGCAGCATCTTATTTATTGAACAATTTCATCCAGTTATAGTTTCCAGTTGGTTCTGTATCTTTCTCTTAGTCATATGCAGTGAAGAAGATGCTTTTATTGATGCTATTTTTAATAGTGGGAAGCATTCTCAGCATTCTTGTATCTTTAGTATGCTCTCATTTTTTCCTTAAAAAGATAATCTAAATATACCATTCTGAGGCTAACATATTTTTCTAATCCTTCTGGTTGACAAAAATGTATTTATTACTTCAGCAAACAGGTGTTGCTAGAGTATTTGCATCTTTTTTTATATTTACTACTTCAATGAACTTTGAATAATATTCAATGCTTAACAGCAACAAAAATTGATATTTTATTTTATCTATTTTCCAACACCGGGTATGCTTTGCATAAAATATCAATACCAACTAGTGATACTAAAGTCCTACAACTAATATTGGCAATAAGTCTCATATGCTACAATACCAATCAATTTAATGTATCCCTCATTCAACACTGCAAGATGTAATTGAGAAAGGTATAATACATATAATAATTTATTAATTTCCATTCCAATTTTCTATTAAAAATACTTCTCAAGAATTTACTCATCCATGATGTCTTCAAAGTGAAAATACATTGTTGTACATATTTTGATGTACAATATATGGATGTAATAACTTAATGCAGAAAAAGAGAAGAACCCAATGGGAGGGAAAATAAGAAGTGAAACAGATTTTTAATTCAAATTCTATACACTGAAATGATTGGAATATATCATCTTTTAGTATTATAATCTTTTTCAAATTGATACACACATGCAATAAACAGATGGAAAGAGAAGTCAGTCCAGATTTATAATGAAGGTACACTCTCTGGTCACACTTAGGATGTTTACAATTTCATCTGAAACATGAAAGAACTGACATACAATACTACAAATGGATTTCTATATGACCCAAATCATATAGGGTCATGTTGAGAACTGGAGTAAAACTGAAGGAGAAATTGCACTGCCTTTTTATATCTATGTATACAGAAAGAGTAGCCTTGTGGGGAAATTCAGATGCCTTGTGATTATCACACCAAAAATGCTGGCTGGGTATATAAGGAGTTCCAGTTCAACCATATCTAAAGGATACCAGATGGGAGAAGACTGTCAAAGAGACTGCATCTGAAAACGCTTTGTATGATGGATAGTACTGCCTAGAGAAAGTTAAGGGGAAAACAGCAGATTTGGACTGTATTAATAAGGTTTCAGAGATGTTACTTTCTGAATTTTTGAATTTATAATTTGGTTGGAAATTCAGAAGATTTAATTAATGAAAGCATGCAGTTTAAAAAACAGCATTAGTTGGCTTTGCTATTTTCATTCAGCAGAGAGCCACTTCAATATGGAGACAGACCTCTGTGTGCATGTGGGTATAGGATATCTTTTTGTAATTCTGTTGTTGAACAAAAAGTAATCCTCTTGGGAAATGCATCATCAATATTAGAAAGTTAACTTGAAATTTGGCCATTTCCTGCTTTAATCTACAGAACTTTGAAGATGTGGCTTTTCTGAAGCTAAACGTTTCCTTTGAAAAACAAACTGTTCTAAGGATGACTAACTTTGACAATATTCCTTTAATAAGAAGCAGACTCGCTGCACAAAAGTCACACTATATTTTTAAGTTTTTCCAGATCCCAAAATATTTCTCAAAAAATGTTAATTGCTCAATTTTAAGCCAAAAAATGCCTATTGCTATGTGCCATTTTGGTATCACAGTTCCCACCCAGCATGTTCTTGTATAGAAAGATACTAAAATCGAAAAGAAAGGATTATTGTAAAGCATCCAAAGATGCAAAAAGTAAAAAAAAATGTGTCTAAAGCTGAAACTAGCCTTATTTCTGCGCTAGTTATCTCAGCTAGCAGCAAATAAAATGTGAAGGATGCTGGGAACGTAGCTCAGCATTGTTTAGAAAGCCAGAGGTTCATAAAAACCCTGCTGGAACAGCCAGCAATCCATATCTTAATACTCAATCAGCTGTATTCAGAAGATTTAGTAAAAAGATGATTATCTCTTATCACTGTTATTCCTTGGCAGCTAGTATTCAACATACACCACTTCTGATTCTGAAGGTAGCAAAAAAAAAATCACCAAGAATGCTAATGAAGCCAATAAAATTGCTGGACAAAATCTATATTTTCCTTTCCCTGCTGTCTATTGAATATCCTCATGTCTCCTTTGTAATTAAGAATTACTGGTGCTATAGTCTTTCCCAGTGGATCAGTTGCTTTATCAACCAAATTTAGGGATGGGTTCCTCCCGGTTCACTGGTTACCCGCTTTGTGGACGCGCTTCCAATTCGGCTGTCAAAAGTGTGCTGCGCGGGATCGTGGGATCTTCTTCTCATCAGGCTCAAGTAATAGGACCATTTCTGTCGTACCTTTAAGTACCTTAATAGACGCTTTATGGTCACACAATGAAATACCTTTGGATGATCTACATGTCTTGACAACAAATTTACACTTAAAGGTATCCCTGGACGACTCAAGTTGCTGATGTATAGTAACGATCCAATTACTGATCTATAAAGAGTTTCATCAGCAAAATCTGGGCTGTCCTTATATGTTTGACTGAAAAAGTCAGTTTGCATTGGGGTACAAGTTGGCTTGGATTCAGACATCTTACACTTCTCTAAGAGTTAATTTATTTTATCCCTTTGGGATAGGCCAAATCCCTCTTTTTGGAAATATTTTCTACATGTAAATAATTGTGTAGATACTGTTTGCCATTAAGCGTGCCCCAGCTCTGAAGGCCACAGCAAGGGTCACAAATGTGGCCTGGATCTCCGGTGTGGTAGGTGCACCAGAGGTTTGTGAGGCCTGCCGGTCTGAGGTTGCCATTGGGTCAGGCTACCGGTAGTGATAGTGGAGCCAGGACAGTTAGGCTTGGTATTCCTGCCACTACTGAGATGGTCAGCAGGGATGCTGGCTGGAGTGGCTGTGTCGCCGCAGGCATTGCGGCTGCCAGATGGGCCACCAGTTGGGTTTCCTGAGCCTTTGTGGCTACTGTCATTGGTGCACCCTGTAATGTGGCCATTGGGGTGGCCATTTTATCTAAGGGGGGCACCATCTTGATTCTGGAAATGACTGGAAAAGGAAGCATGGCCATATTGGATGGCAGGCTTTGTGGTGGGAAAGTTCCTGCCATTTCTAGATTTAAACTTTCTGACAGAAAAAATGTCTCCGTCACGAAAGTGACAGTTGGTTGGCCTGAGTAATGGTAGCCCTTACCGGGTCTGCAGAAACCGCCAATGCTGCCATCATCTCCACCATCATCTCCACCATCATCTCCGGCTGCTCTTGGGCTTCCATAGCCTCCAGTGCCATCATTGGTGCTAGTGTTGGGAATCCCGTCTTTTGGGGTGGAATAGGGACACCCGTCTGAAGCCTAGCAACTGGCCTGTTCAGCATACCAGGATAAAATCCAGGCATCACGCCTCTCATGCTAGCTGTGATAACAACAGCTGGCTGGAAACACACACACCCCTTGGAAGCCGCCCAGAGCCAAGGACCAATGGGTGGCTGGCTCGGTTCAAAAGACATATAAAAGACAAGCTGAGTAACAGCAGCGTCGACACTGCTCTCATTAGTTCTTGGAACTTCCTGGACTTTGCCTGTGACTAGTTGTGCTGAATAAAACAAGGAGCATTGCCACCCACTGCACCCAACTGACTGAACAGTTGCTGGTCCATCATTTCTGGGAGAGCTTAGACTATCCAACAAGCTTGTATTTATTGGGGTCTGGGTCACACATTACAGGACTGGTTCTGACCAATGACAGAAATGGACTCTCAGTTGAGAGCCCTCAAGATGAAGGCAGGAACCAGGGAACGGTGACCGCTGGGACCAGTAGCCACCAAAGTAAACCCCATCGCACCAGGGACATCAACCATACGGCCAAACTTGAGGTGTTGGAGGTGCAACTGGCCAGGGCACTAGGCTGTAGAGTGTACCCAGCAGCTGCCTCCATTTGTATCCTCTGCAGCACGTCCCACTGCTCCAGCCCTCACCCCAGACGCCCGGAGGAGCACCCGACCAACGACCATGCCAGATTGGACCTGGAATGTGGTGGAAGCGGTCGGTTCCTCACAGCGAGAATGAACATGTGACTGGGAATCCACCAATATCCTGGATGCCGGACCAACGAGTATCCCACTGGCGGCTCAGACTTCGACCATCGTGTGCAACCACCCTGATGACATCCCAGAGGACCCTTTGGTAAGCAAGCCTGTAGCCCCATTTATAGTCAAGGTCTACTTACAGGCTGCTAACCAGGAACTGAGTAATCAGTATGAAGCTTTGATAGATATTGGATGTACCTGGTGTTTGCTTAGTTCAAATATTGTCACTGATCTAGGTATACAGACGTTCCCACTCTAACAGTCCATCCAGTTTTGGCAAATGGATGGGATTTTAATGGGGGGGTGTATCTGCAACATTAGTCACAGAGCCTCTCCACATGGATATGGGAGAGCATACAGAAAACATTTCCTTTGTGGTCGAGTCAAACATATCTGATCTGGTAGTGTTGGGCCTCACCTGGTTGGACCAATGGCGCCCAACTATACGGTGGGAGGAGGAGTCCAGAACCATCCAAATAGGGCCCGGCCCGGTTCCTGATTTTGCTTCACAGGCCGAACAAGGGATACAGTGTGGGACGTCTGAAGTCACACTGCCTCCTGAATATCAGGACCTTATGGACGTATTTAGCACAGTAGATGCCGATTGCCTCTCGCCGCATCCCATCACCAACTGTGCGATCGAATTAATCCCGGGTGCTAGGTTGCCAAAACCGCTCATGTATTCGATGACCCTGGGAGAAATGATTGAGATGCACAGGTATATTGAGCAGAACTTGGCATGTGGGTTCATTCGTCCAAGCTGAACACGGATAGCGGTGCCAGTGATGTTCCGTGAGAAGAAGGATGGAGGCCTTCGCTTGTGCATGGACTACCAGAGGTTAAATGCCATGTGTGTGGAACCAGTGTATCCTCTTCCCTTAATGAAGGACTTCTTGGCTGCTCTCTCTACAGGCCATGTGTTTACTAAATTAAATCTCCGCGAGGCATATCATCACATCCGCATCAGGGAAGGGGACGAATGGAAAACAACGTTTAATTGCCCCCTAGGAATCTACCACTATACGATCATGTCATTAGGGTTACACGGGGTGCCTGTGGTCTTCATGCAGTTTATTAATGGGATACCTATAACACAACATCCTCGTGTACCTGGATTATATCCTAATATAATTTTACAACAATTTTACAACAATTTTACAACAATTAAGGAAGGAACATTTGTACGTAAAGCAATCCAAATGCACGTTCCATCAAACACAGACCTGGGATATCAGATAACATGTCACGGCATCATTATGGACCCTTCAAAAGTGAAGGATGTTCTTGATAGGCAAACCCCAAAAACACGAAAGCAACTGCAAAGATTTCTGGGGTTTGCCAATTTCAAATTCGGACAAAACATTTGTCGAATAAACCAAGATCCAGACAGATATTACTGTGGAGCCAGGAATGTCAGGTGGCCTTCGAATGACTGAAGTCGTCGTTTTCCCAAGAACCAGTGTTGCGCCACCCTGATATGGATCAACCCTTTATTGTTCAGGTGAATGCCAGTGACATGGCTGTGGGGGCCGTACTTCTATAATGAAACACCGAAGGCCATGCGCGTAGACATCGCAAAAGCTGTCCCCCACAGAACGTGGCTGGACTATCTGGGAAAAGGAGGCATATGCTATCAAGTGGGTACTGATGGCCTAGCAACACTTACCGGAGGGCCATCCAGTACCCTTTGAAGTTTGGTCTGATCATAAGAACCTGGGAGCCCCCCAGACAGCCAGAATTCTTTCTCCCAAACAGGCCTGATGGGCACAGTATTTTCATCACTTCTCATTTACTCTGAAACATGTGCCCTGGACCCAAAACTTTCTAGTGGATGCCCTGTCCCGGAAGCTGCAATTCGACTCCAAATGAGAAGATTTGGTGCAGGCCATTATACCCACACACACCAGGAACAGAGAAGCACCAATCAATCAGGTGGCCGGTGTGACCGGAGTCGAGGACCTGCGGACAGCCATGCAAGACACCCTAGGTGCCGACTCATGGTTTCAGGCAAACCCATTACTGCTCACACAGCACAATGGACTGGCATGGCACGGCGATCGAATGTACATTCTCAAGAAGATGAGGCTGACGATTCTGCAACATTGTCATGATGCCAAAACAGCTGGACATTTCGGCTATGTAAAAAACGTACACCTTACTCGTAGACAGTTCTGGTGGCTAAAAATGAGATCCAAGATTGAACAGTATGTGCATGGGTGTCCCACATGCCTAGCCACAAAACTGCAACCAGGCAAATCTCAAGGATTTTTGCAATAGGTTGCTGATCCAACCCGGCCCTGGGAGATGATTGTGATGGACTTTATCACTGACCTGCCCCCCAGTGCCGGATAAATGGTTATCTGGACCATTATAGACTTGTTTTCAAAACAAGCACACTTTGTACCCTGCCGGGGTCTATCTACAGCACAATGTCTAACCAGTTTGTTTCTACGACACATCTATTGGCTACACGGAGTGCCAACACATATAATATCGGACAGGGGGGTCCAGTTTACAGCCCAATTTTGGAGAAATTTTGTATGTCTGATCAGAGCTACACAGGGTCTCAGCTCAGCATACCACCCTGCGACCAATGGTGGTGCTGCTGAAAGGGCCAACGTGATGGTAGAACGTTACCTTCGATGCTATGTCACATATCAGCAAACTGACTGGGCCATTTGCAGAGGTCACATATAATAATGCAGTACACAGCAGCACCAGTTTCACCCCGTTTAAAGTGGTCTCCAGTATTGAATATCCTGCTATACTAGAATTCATGAATATTCCCCATGATGGAGTATCTGACCCT
Organism: Boaedon fuliginosus; assembly: GCA_027560395.1. Taxonomy (NCBI): domain Eukaryota; kingdom Metazoa; phylum Chordata; class Lepidosauria; order Squamata; family Lamprophiidae; genus Boaedon; species Boaedon fuliginosus. The sequence continues at coordinate 24,686 of JANHGC010002249.1, read as the reverse complement.
TTCACCTGGGCTGAGAGGTTGCCTGTAATATGGGAAACAGTTAATCTATCTTTACGAGAAGGCTCTGCAGCCACCAAGCATCAAGCAGACAAAAGTCGCACACCAGGAAAACCCTTCAAACCGATGATCAGGTGTACTTGTCCGCCAAATATCTCCAATTGCACAGGCAGAAAACTCGGACCTAAATATGTAAGGCCATTTCCCATAGTGAAAGTCATTAATCCGGTTACTGTCGAACTGAAACTACCGTCGCGTCTAGGTAAAACACATCCTGTATTCCACCGTAGCTTATTAAAAGTGCTACAGCCAGAAAACATTCGCCCGCCTCAGCTCAATCCAGGCCCGGTGGCTGGGGACCACTATGAAATCAATGACATACTAGACTCCCGCCAACATAGAGGCATACTTCAATACTTAGTGCGGTGGGAGGGATATTCACCAGAGGAAGCCTCCTGGGTGCTTGCTGTAGATGTACGATTGCTGTGTCATTATCATCGAGCGCATCCGACTAAACCCAGGGACTAACCATAGTTCATATACTGTATCATTTCTGTTCCCGTTTCTATCCTATGTAGGAAGATGATACCTGGTAACAAAAGTGGAAGGAAGGAAGGAAAGAAGAACCGCATGTCGGGAATCTTGTCATTCGGGGTGGATAGGAACACCCGTCTGAAGCCTAAGAACTGGCCTGTTTAGCATACCAGGATAAAATCCAGGCATCGAGCCTGGATGATAACAGCTGGCTGGAACCACCACCACCACCCTGGAAGTTGCCCAGAGACAAGGACCAATGGGTGGCCGGCTCGGTTCAAAAGACATGTATAAAAGACAAGCTGAGTAACAGCAGCGTCGATGCTGCTATCATTAGTTCTTGGAACTTCCTGGACTTTGCCGGTGGCTCGTTGTTCTGAATAAAACAAAGAGTATTGCCACCCGCTGTGAGCGTTTTCTTTGTGTAAGCACTGGGTACTTAGGAAAGCTGGAAAGCCAGGAGTATGGCAAGGGTCACGCGGGGCACACCTGGTGTGGATTATTTCATCATCTGCATCATGGCAGCTCCAAGCTCCATGTCGGACATCTGGCTGAGCCACAGGGTGGTCATATCAGTGACCACTTCTACACCAGCCTCTTCCTCGGTGCCATTGCCCCAGCATGGGTGGATGCGGCTGTTCCTGGGCTCTCAAAAGTTGTGGCAGCTGTCTGCTGCCTGACAGTGACCGCTGACAATTCTGGATTTATGGCTGTCACTTGTGTGGCGTCGACTCCATCGGTGCCCATGGTGCCAGTCATCGAGGTACTGCTGAGGAGGCCATTTGGGATTTTGCCCAGCTTTTCAATTCTGGCTCCTCTGGGTTCGAGAGCTGATTTTGACAGGCCGGGCGATTTCTTCATTCTCTTTCCATGACAGGGCATCTCACATAGTGTCTTAGATGTAGGAACCAGACACCAGGAACCATCTTCTGTTACCAATTTGTTGAATATTTTGGATGTTCCCAATGGATCGTTGATGTCATTCCCAGTAACTCTAAGAAACTTGTTGAAGATGTTTCAAAATCAGAACTTATTTATTCATACAATAGTTAAAACTACCGTGTTTATTTTCTTTTGAACCCCTTTATTCCACCCCTCTGGCAAAAGCAGACCACAATTGTTGATGGGGGGTACTGCAGCCATCAGAGCTGGTGAGTCCAACAACGAGCAAGGCTGCGGCAGCAGGACACATTAGCACAGCACCAGCCAGCCGCTTGTCAGCAGGCTGCTCAACAGGCAGTCCTTCCTTTTCCTTGGATCTGGAATGGAGGGGGAGAAGCGAGATCAGACTGCCAGTTCTGCAATGGATAACATTGCTCTTGAACGATCAGTAACTGCGCTCCCCATTGGTAGGCTTTGCTTATGTAAAAGAGGAAGTGGAGAAGTCCAAGAACAGCCGCCTCGAGTTCCCCAAATGGGTGAAGAGAGGCGGGATATAAATTGAATAAATAAATAAATAAAATAAAATAAACAATATGGTGAGCCCCAACCATTGGAACTGGCAGTGGGGAGGCGGCGACTTTTTTTTACTGTTTTTTTTTTACTATTACTATTACTTACTAAACCTGGATGGGAGGATTACTTTTGTTTAAATGCACCTTAGGTTTGAGCTACGTTGCAGGCAGTGAAACGATCAAGTAGCTAATAAGTAACCTGCCACTTTCACAGGGCAAGAAATGCAATGAGGCGCCCTGGCGAGATCACTCAGGCCACAGTAATGCCTCCTTCCTCACATGCTCTCCACATCTTTCCTCCTATTGGTCAGCCTCCTTTCCCTCTTCCGCAAAATGGGCCGCTATTATTGGAAGGCAGTCAGAACGTTAGAGCCATCACCACTGCGCTCCAGCGGCTGCCCAATCATAACCAGTGACAAGGTGGCATAAGGTATCAATCTTGGAGCGGTGGCCAATAAAGGGGTGACTCTCCCCGAAAGCCAAATGTTGATGTACTGATCGGGGAAGTGAGGCGGGGTATAAATCCAATAAAATAAATAAATAAATAAATAAATAAATAAATAAATAAATAAATAAATGTAGCTGGCTCAGCCAATGTGAGTGATGATAGCCTGCTCGTGCTGCTTTCGCGGCAAAAAGGATTTGGCATGCAAACGTGTGCGAGACTGGGACCAGCTGGGAACAATAACAGTGCCTGAATTGAGAGCAAGGGGATTCAAGGCAGTCGGCTGAGCTCGCTGGTGGAAAAGACAGGCAGGAAAATACACTCCCTTCCATCCATGTTCTACAGGCCAGTGCCGACTTCCCAGCTGCCCAGCCTTGTTCCACTCGGGTTTCTCTGAGGTTCTCCCCACCCCAGCCGAAACCCAGCTGAAGCTTTTTCCCACCCATCTTTTCCACCAGCGAGCTCAGTCGAGCCCCTCGGATCCACTCACAGGCAACTCAGGCACAGTTATTGTTCCGAGTTGGTCCCAGCCTCGCACACATTTGCGCGCTAAATCCTTTTTGCCACGAAAGCAGCACAAGCAGGCTATCATTGGCTGAGCCAATTCCATCAACATTTGGCTTTCGGAGAGAGTCACCCCTTTATTGGTTGCCGCTCCGAGATTGATACCTTATGCCGCCCTGTTGCTGGTTATGATCGGGCGGCTGCCAGAGGGTGGCAGTGGCGGTGATGGCTCCAACATTCTGACAGCCTTCCAATGACAGCGGCCTGTTTTGTGGAAGAGGGGAAGGAGGCTGACCAATAGGAGGAAAGGGGCAGAGAGCATGTGAGGACAGAGGCATTACTATGGCGTGAGTGATCTCATCAGGGCGCCTCATTGCATTTCTTGCCCTGTGAAAGTGGCGGGTTACTTATTAGATATTTGATCGTTTCACTGCCTGCAACATAGGTCACACCTAAGGTGCGTTTAATAAAAGTAATCCTCCCATCCAGGTTTAGTAAGTAATAGTAATAGTAAAAAAAATCAGTAAAAAAAAGTCACCGCCGCCACCTCCCTATTGCCAGTTCCGATGGTTGGGGCTCACCATACTGTTCCTGGACTTCTTCACTTCCTCTTTTACATAAGCAAAGCCTGCCAATGGGGAAGCACAGTTACCGATTGTTCAAGAGCAATGCTATCCATTGCAGAACAGGCAGTCTGATCTCGCTTCTCCCCCTCTGCTCCAGATCCACGGGAAAGGAAGGACCGCCTGTTGAGAGGTCTGCTGGCTGGCACTGTGCTAATGTGTCCTGCTGCTGCAGCCTCGCTCATGTTTAGACTCACGGTAGTTCCGATGGTTGCAGCTCCATGCCCCCCCTCATCCCCAGGTATGGTGATCCCCTGGATCAGGACTCAACAAGGGGCCCTCGGCTGCCAGGTTGCCTGGTGCCACAGCAGGGTTGGCGCAGAGAGGCAGTTCTCGATCAGCTCAGCTGATCTACTCGTCCCGATTAAGGGCCCCAGCTGCCATTAGCTGACCTGGGAAAGGGAAGGGCTGCCTTCTGTGCTTACACCAACCCTCTTCACTTGGCCTTATTTTTGGGGGGAGGGTATATTTAAGCTCATCCCAAAAATTGGGCTTGGCCTTATTTTCAAGACATGTCCTATTTTCGGGGAAACATGGTATATACAAGCCTGATTTGTCTGGTCTTTCATTAGAAATGTAGTTATGCCAGAGCATAGCTGTCATAGTATAATCATGGCAGTAGTTGTGACAAGGAGACAGAGTTGAGGGGGATGAGGAGGGTATATATATACATCCAAAGCGACTCCTCCTCTGGTGAGTTGCAAGGTGGGAAACCTTAGATACTCCCATTTTATATCAATAACACATTAGACCAGGGCCAGCACTTATTAATATTTCATTAAACACTGACAATGAATGATCATCCACAGTAATCCAGCAAGCCTCTGTTACTAAGAATAACTTGAAACTAGGTGTCCCCAGTCCTATCCCTACACTTTAATCTGTCCATTAAGCCGGCTCTTTATTTGCAGAGATCAACTTACATCTTCAAAAAAGCAAGAGTTTGGCATTTTCTCCAGACACCAGTAAGTATTGCAGAATGCTTGTGCAATGGGACAGGGACTCAAAATTTCATGAAATTACAATAATTTTACTTCTCCCTCCCATCCAAAATCTCTCACAATATCATGTCAAAAAACAAACAAACAAATAAACCCAAGAAAGTCAAGTTGCCCCTTGAAAAGGATCTTTGGGAGTCTCACAATAATATCTAAGTATTCTGAATTCTCTTATTCTTATTACGTTAAGAAAGATTTCTTTTTCACACCTCATGAGATTTGGAGTCTTGTCAATACTCCGTTGTTTTTATTTTTATTTATTTATTTATTGGATTTATATCCCGCCTCTCTTCCCCCTGACGGGGAACTTGAGGCGGCGTACAACAATAATAAAACGTGCCCTATACAATAAAAGAAAATACTACACATTCATATCACACAATCAAC
>JANHGC010002249.1:0-12962 GCA_027560395.1 Boaedon fuliginosus | reverse complement strand
AAAAGCACCTTTGGGACAACCATGACCTGGATGACTGAGAATCTCTACAGACTTTTAGCTATACAATTTGGGATGAACAATGTGGGAGTAGGAATGGATTTCCAGAGGAAAAATTGCAGACCCCAGGAACCAGGAGCACTACTCAGGTGGCCCTGAGGACACAGATAAACCTCCAAGTGCTTCAATCACCCTCTAAAAGGATGCAGATTACCAGCTGTCTGGAAGGAATATAAATCCTTCCATTCCCCACTATCCTGTCAGAGTGGAAGAAACTTCTTGGATGAGAAGCAAAACATCTTCAAAACAAAAAATCAAAGTCCAATTGCCTCCTGAAAAAGCACCTTTGGGATAGGCTTTTGTAACGTTTCAAAATCATGTAAAACATGTTTAAAAAAGTAAAGAGGGAAGTACCTGTGCATGTCATGAAAAGTGATTTTTAAAAAAACCACCACACTTAACTCTTATTTGCCCACCTCAAGGTTTAGGTTGCATGAATTGGCTCATTTCATTCTTAGTATTAAATTTTGAAAAGCATAAAAATGTTTGCACTTGCAATTCCTTGGATCAGCTCACCTGGTGAGGCTTTTTAAGCATCTTGAACACACGGATACGGGCATCCAGGGCTGTAATTATTTCATACATAAGATCACTGCAGGAAGCCCATTTCTTCTCATTAAACCTTTTCAAAAGCACCTGAGGAACAAATTTTAAAAATTGTTCAGTTTTTTAAAAAGAAATTCCCATAAAATCCCTTTTTTTGAGAAAAAAACTTTATTAGGTATTTTTCAAGCAGCAACTAATTCTGCTAGTTCAAACGTGACTGGAAAAAAAATTACAAACAAAGACACTTTCACTGTCCTTTTTCCTTCACAGCTCAGGCTATCACATAGTAGACTCCATTGCTCCCTTAATAGTCATTATAATTTATTTTATTATAAGCATTTTTATGCAATGTTTCCCCAGACATTCTTAAGATGGCTATGGACTTACTTAATTAACTTTGTTAGCTTTCTAAAAACGTTTTCCTGGCTGGCACTGAGGATTAAAGAGCAAGGATAACTTTTCCCTCAGGGAATGGGTAGCTTTCTGGGAGGCCGCAGACCTGTGGCTATTCTTCTTAAGCCATGCCCATCTATACCCCTGCTGTTGCCTTCCAATGGAAGAGAAAACTATCATAAAACATAGTTTGGTTTTTGCAGTATAGTAGGATGAAGGTGCTTTTCCATCCTTAGAACTCCAGAGAAAGTCATCCATTCACCTTCACTGAATGGAGAAATTTTTAAGTTTTATCTTATGTTTTCTCTCAGGCACCAAAGGATCTTGAATGAGCTGGGTAACTATCTTTGTAGTATATATATATCTGTAAGAATACCTTTAACTCTTGAAACAAGGGTTCAAGGAACACATTAAACCCAGTCGTCTGAAGCGTCTCAAGTATGGACAAGATGTTCGTTTTAACGTCACTCTCGGCTGAACCTGTGCTTTTTTCCACATGGGCCCTGAAAATCCAATTAACACTGAATTCAAGGCCTTGTTCTTCAGCTATTTTAAAACATCAGTTCTTTTTGCTTACAGCAGGTTACAAAATCCAGTCAATACAATGCTATGCAATTCTTAACCAAAAAAGTATACATAACAAATCAGAATAATAACAGCAGTAATAATCATAATGGTTCCAAGTACTAATGTAATCTATTCAATTTAGATGCCGCCCAACTCTAGGCAACTCTGGATAAAAGTCTGCATAAATTGCACCTGTTTAGTATTCAGTCTCAATAGGAAGCAGCACCTAGCTAATGTCTGTGCTTGGAAGCTAAGCAGAACTGGGCAGAACTGGGTCATGTTAGCACTTTTGAGAGCAGACCGCCAGGGAATATCAGGACTGTTAAGGCAAGTTGACTGGCAAACTAAAATAAAATCCAGAATAAAACAATAGAAAACTATTTTCATATTGCTGTAAAACACAGATGAGGCCATGAAGTCATTACAACTGAAGCTCAACTTGAAGGATACCTTCTTTTTAGCATTAAATGAAGACGTTCATAATGAGTGGGTATTTGAAGCTTTCCAAATCCTGATTTTTAACTAAAAGATCTGGGTTGCAAAATCAAGACCGCAATTCATCAGCAGCAAAGAGATGTTTATTTATTTATATGGTCACCCATCTCATGCAATTATCCTTTTCTGTATCTTTGCTGCTATTTGGGTTTCTGCAGTCCAGATTTAGCAGCCCTGTGTTAATATTATGGTAGTCAGATAGATGCCTGACAATCAGAATCTCATGAAATATATATTCAGACAATTTGCAAGGTTTACAAAACCAGCACAAAAGCAGTTACATGGAGAGATCTTCCTTTGTGGCTCCTTTAGTTTACTGCCTCTGTTGCAAAATGAGTGGCTTGCTTTAAGGCAGAGATTTCTATTACACTTGAACTGGGTTGGTGTTGATTAATAAAGTGGGAAAAATAAGCTAATTGCAAATCAGCCTAATTAAAGCAAATGGATAGGAGATGCAATGAAGTTAATTATATGGTCTTTATTCTACAATTATGATGGGGGAAACATAATCTCTAGGTTAGAAATGCTACCTTACATAAAATAGTGTGAGCATGCTTAAGAAAAAGTGGACTTGTGGCGTGTTGCCCAAAATGTGTGAGAATTTAGGAGGGAATGCTGAATGTGGCACTAGTGTAAGAAATAAGCTGGTAAGATACATTATACTGTCTCCTATCTCACTAAAAAATGTCATATGAAAGACTGAATTGACCAACTCTTTAATGGGCAGCAGAAATAAATTCAGATAAATTGTCTGTGAAAATATATTTAAGAGATTAACAGAGTTGGAAGGGACCTTGTAGGTCATCTAGTCCAATCCCCTGCCCAGAAGAAATGGGAAGAATGTAATAGCCTGAATGAAAGCAGACACAGCATATGGAATGGAGTTGATGAATATATGAGAAGTGAAACTGAAGGTCTAACTGGGGCTACCCTTGAAGAACTTTCAGAAGCTACAAATGATCCAGGAGGCAACAACATGGACAGTTTTTGAGGCCCCCTAAAGGTCTCAACAGTTGCACTGGCTGCCAATCTGCTTGCAGATGTTGGTTATTACCTTTAAAGTCCTTTATGGAATGGGTCCAGGATATCTGCAGAACTGTCTATCCCCAATGGGATTAGCCCACCCCACTCATGCTGGCAGAAGGGACCTATATGAATCCCATAAGCCAAGGAGCCTCGGTGGCACAGTGGTTAAATGCAGTGCTCCAGCCTATCTCTGCTGACTTGTTCAGCAGATTGTCAGATCGAATCTCACCAGGCTCAAGTTTGACTCAGCCTTCCATCCTTCTAAAAGTTGGTAGAATGAGGATTGTTGGGGGCTATAAGCTAACTCTGTAACTGCTTGGGGAGTGTTGTAAAGTTCTGATAAGGAGTATATAAAATCTGAGTGCTATTGCTATCCATGTTGTAAGCCACCCAGAGTCCTTTGGGAACTGGGCAGCATAAAAATGTAATTAATTAGATAGATAGATAGATAGATAGATAGATAGATAGATAGATAGATAGATAGATAGATAGATAGATAAATAAATAAATAAATAAGCATCCCCTGTTTGAGATGGCTGGCCATACAAATTGAATACATAAAAATAAATAAATCAATTGGAGTTCCTAGTGACTTTCATAGTTTAATATATAACCTGTGTCCAAGACTATAAAAATATGTTCCTTCTTTCTTTGCTTTACTAACTCATTAATACAAAGTACAGTACTTATAATAGTTTGTGCAGCTTGTAAAAAGCACTTGCTTAAGTCATCCATGCTGCTTATACATACTTCAAATATTTCACTGTTGACTTTCATTGCTGCTGTCATTTGCATTCCAGATGTGGTAGTTGTTTAATAAGTATCTTCCATTTCTGGATTCTATTTTAAAACAGAACTATCAGTAGCAACAGCTGATAATTGCCTAATGCTTTTAAGTTACAGTTTTATATTTCAGATTCTGATTATAGTGTAGGAAATAATAGGGCAAAGCAAAGTGAGAACATGGCTTTGAGAGTTCCAGTGAGCTCTTCTACTATTCTATTTTGAAATAAATTCCTTGCAAGCCAATACATAAATAAACTCATGTTCATTCCTACAACTAGCATGCAAATAATAGGAATGATGATGCAGATACAGGAATTTAGTAAAACCATTATGAATTTATTAGAATGCAAATAGTTGTGTGAGACTGAACAGAAATTGCTGAGAACCAAAGCATGGTGCCTTGATCAGTTTCCCATACACATTTCAAATACACTTTGCTATTAAAATATTTTATACGAACAGAAAGACTGTATTAAATGTCACTTCTACAGAAAAACATTCAGAGTATTACTCACTGACAACTCTCACGACAGAGTCATCACTGAACTTTGTGAATGTACTTGTCAGGCGGTGATTTCTGCACGGTCCCTTTAAGTTTTCTCTCTGAAGATAATGCACAGTCCCTTTAAGTTTTTTCTCTGAAGATAATGACTGAGCTATAAGAAGCCTCAACAGGAAATTCCGCCTGACACTAACTTCATTTTGTTTTGAGCTGTACCTTTGCTGAGAATAAACCAGGGTTTCTGGAGAACTACTGTTGTCTGTGCTTCCTTGTGTTGTGCCAGTGAGTGCCAGCCTAACAGAAAGTTAGTGTCAACCTCCTGCTTGTGATCGTTGGTGCTGTGTGTAATCCGAGAGGCCGTTATAACCGCTGCCTGGCTGGCCGCTGGGAGCGAAGCGCCGGCCAGCTGGTGAAGGAGTCGTGTGTGTGTGTGCGACGGAATGGAGGACGCCGGGGATGAGACACTTGGAGCTATGGGTGGCCAGGAACCCCCCAGTGCTGAAGAGGAGGCACAAATGGCCTCGTTCCTATCGTGGCTGCGGTCCCAGGCGCCAAAGGTCCCAAGGGCTTTGGAGGAAGAAGAGGTGGAGGTGAACGTTGCTGATAGTACTGTGGGGGGGGGGGCGTCCAGTGTCAGTGTAGCTGGAGGCCTGAAGCAGACCGTACGGCGGAAATCAAGGGTCAGTGGGAGGACCAAGCCAAGAGAGACCGGTTTTAGGCCACTGGGACAGAGCACAGGAGTGGCCCAGACAATGGGTCTCAGGCCAGAGGATTGGAAAGAACATCGTTGGGAGATAGGGAATATTGGTGATGGTAGCTGTAGTGTGGAGCTGGGAGAAACAACAATGGCGATACTCCGGGAGAAGTATGGCAGGAGCGGGTATGCGAACCCACCTTCTGAATCCCCAGTGGGGCAGCGCTTAAGCTCTGTGCCAGTGGCGGCGGCACGGCAAAGTATGCCAACGCGTGGCGATCAAACAAGATACGATGGACAACGAAACGTACCAGTGGGAGATCAACCATGGCCAGTTGGGGCCTATGGACCACCCCCCATAAAGGCATCGTTTAAAGGGGAACCAGGCAGAGTGGCCTTATTCTTGAGCTTAGTATTGAGCCACATGGATCAATATGAGAATTTGTATGCCTCCCAGTGGGATATGGTTGTGGCGGTTACAGCTACCCTGGAGGGGGAGGCTGCAGATTGGGTGGCAAGCCTCCACCGCCGTCATGCCCCCGAATTAGCCATGTTGGGTCCTTTCTTGGATGCATTAAGAGCCCGTTTTGACGATCCGACCTGGCTGCAGCAATCAGCTGCTGAACTGTTATCTCTGCGGCAGCGTGGGTGGCCGGTTAAGGAGTACATCAAAGAATTTAGGGCACTTGCAGGAAACCTCTCGTCATGGCCGGAACACCTATTAGTCCATCATTTTAGTAACGGGATGGATCGGGAGCTACAACAGGCGTGCATTTATGGGAGAGTTGAACAAAACATAGAGGAGTGGTACAAAGCGGCCATAGAATTGGAAGCGGGTCTCCGTCGATTCCAAAGTACCGGTCCTAGTGCCTTTAAACAAACAGAGCGAGGGAGTCCTAGAGGTGGTGGTGCACGTCAGGGAGGTGTAATGATGAGACCAGGGTTTCGCTGCTTCAGGTGTGACAAGGAGGGTCATAGGGCTGTCGACCCCAGCATGAATCCGGTAACTTCAACCCCAAGAGAGATGGCAAACCAAGGAAGGGGAGTTAATTCCACAGCGAAACGAACATCACAAACGAGCCTGGTGAGTGAGCAATATTCGTCTTTTCCCGGACCGATGGAGGATCTGCAAGGCGAGGTGGACAGTAGCAGTGAAGACCCCATGGTGAGCTCTCCAATCGCCCCCTTTACGATACCCATTACATTGGTGAAACCCGGGGGTCCTACTGTCTCTTTCCAGGCATTAATAGACACTGGGTGTACCCGTTGTTTAATGAGTGAAGAGGTAGTAAAGAGGTTAGAACTCCATACCTACCGAATGAAAACCCCGATACGTTTCGAGCAGATGGATGGGTCTGTGTTAGGTGGGAGGGCCGCCACACACCTAACTGAAGCTGTACAGCTAACTATGGCTACCCGTCGAAACTCTTCGCTTTATTGTTGGGCCTAGAATGTCAGACCCTATAATCCTGGGGTTAGAGTGGTTAGACAAATGGAGACCAGAGATATGGTGGGAAGGTGATTTCCGAACGATGCGGTTTCTTTCGACTCCTGTAAGAGGCCATACGATGCAACTGGGGGCCACCATGGAGCAGGAAGGGCTACCTCAAGAATACCAGGATCTAATAGGGGTATTTAGTGAAACAGATGGTGATACTTTGCCACCCCACCGTACCATGGATTGCGGCATAGAATTAATACCCGGGGCCGTATTGCCTAAACCTCGCATGTACTCCATGACACCGAGGGAATTAGATGAGTTACGGCGTTATATTGATAAAAACCTAGCCCGAGGCTTTATGACTCCAAGTAGATCGCCTGTTGGGGCTCCTGTACTCTTCCGAGAGAAGAAAGATGGAGGGTTGCGACTGTGTGTAGATTTCCGAAGCCTCAATGCTGTGTGTGTAGAGCCTTTGTATCCGCTACCATTAATATGGGATCTATTGTCCACTCTTTCTACTGGAAGAATATTCACACGGCTGGATTTAAGGGAAGCATATTATCGGATCAGGATTAGACAAGGGGATGAGTGGAAAACGGCTTTTAACTGTCCTCTTGGTAGTTTTGAATTCCGTGTTATGCCGTTTGGTCTTAAGGGGGCGCCTGCAGTTTTTATGCAGTTAATTAATAGCGTACTGCATGATTTATTATACAACGGAGTTTTGGTGTATCTGGATGACATCCTCATATATTCATCAGACCTGGAATCACATGTTCGATTAGTTTGAGAAGTACTGAAGAGGTTGTGGGCGGAGCAATTGTACTGTAAGTTGAGTAAGTGCACGTTCCATCAAACGACGTTGGATTATTTAGGGTTTAGGATTTCAACGGAGGGCATAGCAATGGACCCAAAGAAAGTGGAAGCTGTACTTCAATGGCAGGTTCCTAAAACTAGGAAGCAGTTACAATCGTTTCTCGGTTTTGCCAACTTCTACCGACCATTTATCCCACAATTTGCTTGAATAGCATTACCCTTAACAAACTTACTAAAAACAAAACACCTATTAGGCCCACCGAAGCCAGGACAATGTCTGGTTTGGTCATCAGAGTGCACTGTAGCGTTTGAAGAACTGAAAACACAATTCTCCCGAGAACCCATTCTATAACATCCCAATCCCGACAAAGTGTTTGTTGTTCAGGTCGACGCAAGTGATGTGGCGATAGGAGGGGTTTTATTACAAAAGGATGAGGAAGGTAGATTGAGACCTTGTGCGTACACGTCCCGTAAACTAACCCCTACTGAACGCAAGTGGGCCATCTGGGAGAAGGAGGCTTTGGCAGTTCATTGGGCTTTGAGTATATGGCGGCATTATTTGGAAGGGTGTGTGTCACCGTTCGAAGTATGGACAGATCACCAGAACTTACTAGCCCTACAAAAGGTCAGGAAATTGTCGCCAAAGCAAGCTCGATGGGCCCAGTTTTTCCAACGTTTCAGATTCACGATGCGATATATACCCAGTGGACAGAACTTCCTGGCTGATGCTATATCCCATCAGCCACAATTCCACTCGCAACGTGATGACGTAGTACAACCTCTAATAACTATATCATCCACATCTGGAGAAAATAGCCATAGGTTGTGCACCTTAGTAGATGTAAAGGCAAACATGAGCAATGCATTAAAGACAGATGCATGGTGGAAGGAAAATCAACAAGCATTAGAGATGAAGGATGGGCTGGCCTGGTTTGGGGATAGGGTATATTAACCCGCGCGTGTCGGAACGACATATTACAATTATGTCATGACGCCAAGACAGCGAGTCATTTTGGCTTTCTTAAAACTCTACATGGGGTCCGTAGACAGTTTTGGTGGCCAACCATGAGAAAGGACATTGAGAAATATTGCGCAACATGTCACATCTGTATGACATCCAAGCCGAAGCCTGGTAAACCATATGGACTATTACAGAAGGTAGCAGAGCCAAAAGTGCCGTGGGATGAGATAGGCATAGACTTTATAGTAGAGCTGCCATCAAGTCAAGGCTGCACAGTTATTTTAACTGTAATCGATTTGTTTTCCAAACAGGCACATTTTATCCCCTGCCGTAAGTTACCATCTGCCCAACGACTAGCCCACATTTTCTTACATAATATTTATCGTCTTCATGGAGTTCCATCTAGGATTATCTCTGATCGAGGAGTACAGTTCACATCACATTTTTGGAAGAGTTTTATCCGTCTTATTGGGTCCTCACAGGGTTTAAGTTCCGGGTATCACCCTTGTACTAATGGGGCTGCTGAGAGGGTGAATGCGATGGTGAAACGGTACTTGAGGAGTTACGTAAACCAGCAAGGTACCAATTGGGTGGAGCTACTACCTTTCGCTGAAGTAGCTTATAATAGAACAATACATAAAAGTACCGGATATTCTCCATTCCAAATTATCTATGGTAGGGATCTACGGATTCAACCTGATATAGATTTTAAACAAGAACCAGAGATGTCTCCTCGAGAGTGGGTTGAAAAGATCCCAAAGGTTTGGGAGCATGTGAGTGTCGCTTTGAAGGAGGCAATGGAGAAATACAAAAAATGGGCAGATAGAAAAAGACAACAACACCCAGTGTTGTATGTAGGCTCTAAAGTCTATTTATCTACTAAATACCTAAGACAACGTCGAAAGCTGGGGCCAAAGTATATTGGACCATTTACTGTAACGCGGATAATAAATCCTGTAACTGTGCAGTTGAAATTACCCCATGCTATGGGACGAGTACATCCTGTCTTCCATATCAGTCTATTAAGGCCGGTGTCATCCCCTTCGTCTCCGCCAGCTGATCATTATGAAATTGATGAAATTATAGATTGTAAACGTACCCCTACCCAAACACAATACCTTGTACATTGGAAGGGATATCCTGATAGAGAACTCTTGGGTAGACATTACGGATATCAATGCTCCGAAACTAATTGCTAGATATCGTAGAACTCTGAAAACTCGTGTCTAATTTGGTGTCTGTTTATATCTCACAGGTGGCCACCTGGTGAGGGGGAGCCGCCTGTCAGGCAGTGATTTCTGCACGGTCCCTTTAAGTTTTCTCTCTGAAGATAATGCACGGTCCCTTTAAGTTTTCTCTCTGAAGATAATGACTGAACTCTGTAACCAACTATCACATTGCTCATTTCCTTAGAGAGTTCTTTCTCCTAATCTATGTTCACCATTAAACAACAGCTCTGACCACAAATTGCTTACATTGTCTATGGCCAAATTAATCTATTAAAATCATCTCAACAAGATGACAGCATAAGAGTAGGTTCTTCGTTTGTGAAGCCCCCAAATATGCAAGATGCAAAGCTTAATGACTTGCATTGTTAAGTACTGTATAAGTTAAAATTATTTGTGCAAAGAAGTAATTTCTCAATATATTTGACATCTATCATTTTTAATTATTTTTAATTCTATTGTAAAAGAACAAAAGTATACTATCTTTGAAGCTCAAAGATTAATATAAATTTTACACCATAAATGTGGAATATGAGAGAATGTAAAAAATGGAAATGGCAATTTTAAATAACATCTTCTTCATGTTTAGACTAAAAGAAAAAAAAATCTCTATTGATTTATGTAAATTTTTCTGAATCTGTATAATAATCTCATTCTTCAATACAGATCCTTAGTTTATGACTTTTTTTGGAATGAACATTTTTTTCTCTAAGCGAAACAATCATTAAGCAAAACATTCATGACCATGCTGCTTATTAGCCCTAGATGCAGTGGTTGGGCCAGGACCATGTGGTTTTTAGGCAAGGATTTCACATTTCTCCTGCCCTAAGCGAATTGTCTCTCCTTCAGCTCAGCCCACACATAAAACTCTCCCTTATCTCTTCCCTTTTGAAATCCTTCACTTTGCCGATACCTCTACTGCCCCCTGCCATTGCCACTTCCATCAGATTTCCTCTATCTTCTTCCTCCTATTGCCAGCTGCGATCCAGGTGCTAGGCAATGGAGCATCCCTAAGATGAGCACAGTGAGTATTGCAGGGGAGCAAAACACCATCTGGTGAAGGGAGCTTGTTGAGCCTGGTTAGGGGGAGGCAGCAAGACAGAGCTAGTGGTGTGGACAGAGTAACCCGTGCAAGGACAAATAGCCTCAAGACTGTAGAGAGTGGAGACTTCCGGGTGTGACATCAGAGCAAATGGCTGGAGGGAAATAGACTACTCTCTTCCCTTGAAGCTTATCCAGAGCCATGCGGTAGAATTAGGCCATTATCTTCCCTGTAGAGGACAATAAAGAAGAGGGGATTGCCCAGCGCATGAAGGGAAAGCACAATCTCGGCGGGGCGTGTGGACAAATAGCCCCCCGAGGTGCCGGCTCATGGAGAGGAAGGCCATCAGGCCTGTCCATGCAGCTCTGACACAGTGCAAAAGGAGGAAGTAAGGAGAAAACGATAGTGGTGTTGATAAAACAGGGAATTCTAACTCCGGGAAAAGAGATTGTACCCCAGAGAGAAGGGGGAAATTGTCGCATATGAGTGGGTGAAGCGGCGTAATAAGAAGGGCGTGAACAGCACAAAGCGCGAGGAAAGGCAAAGGGACTGGCATGACTGTGCAAAGAATGGAGAGGGTGATCGGAGAAAATTAAGGCTGGATAAGTGTGAGATCGGAGATTCCTATTATATAAAGGGACTGTATCAGAGCTGCTGAGAAGAATTGAGAGTGTTTGGTGGAGTAATAAATGGAATTGTAACCGATCAAAAAGAAAGAGTTTTTGAAGTGGAACTGAGTGGAGGTATGTGGTGCGCTTTTGAGGAGGTGATTATCGAGGAGACGAAGCTGAAATATTTCGGAGAAAGACAATTAGAGGGTAGAGGAACCAGGAAAAGTGTCACAGTGGGGAGCTCTGAAAGGAGGTGGATTCGAACGAGTGAGGTGTGTTAAATAAAGCAAAATTGGAGGCTTCGGACGTGGAAGAACGGAGGCAACTTGACAGAGCGGAAAGTGGAACGTGGAATAGATTGGAGGCGAGCAAGTGTGAGAGGAGCGGAGCTGAGGAGGAAAGATTTGCGGAGAAGGAAGTGGAGAGTGGAGAGTGGGATCAACGGGAGGAGATGAGTTGGAAGGAGTGGAGGCAAACGGAATCGACTGGAGCAGGACGAAGTTGAGAAAGAAGATCGCGGAACAAGAAGTGCAATGTGGGAACAGACCGGAGGCGGGCAATTGCGAGGAACGGAGAGGAGATGTGCGGAGACTGACGGAGTATTAATACCAGAGGACATAACAAGCTAGATTGGGCGACATAGAGGGAGAAAGGAACTAGCAAAGAAAGTGGATAGAAAGAAGAAGTAAGTAGAAGAAAGTAGGGAGAAGTGAGGAAAAGAGAGAAAGAGAAAAAAAGGAAGAACGAAAGAGAGAGCGAGAGTGGGAAAGAGAGAAGTGGAAAAGAGGGAAGGAAGAGTAAGGAAGTCTAAATAAAGAATTGATATATTGAAACCTCTGAGAGTAGAGAAGTAAGGGTGAAACGCAGTGGTGAAAGCGGAAATTACACTAGAAAGAAAACTTAAGTTAAATGGTTGGTGATATCATTGGCACTTAAACATCATTTATTATCTTCCTATTATATTTGATTAAACCTGTACTTCAACTCTTTAAGAGTAAGATTAAATATTAAGATTAAATATTAACGTTAATGAGTAACTGTTAATTTTTTTAATTTAATTAATCTGTTGAATTGTTAAATTAGTGAACTATCTAGAAGATAGGCTTATGTTATTTATGTACGGAGATAGATAGTGAGAAATGAATTAGGAAGATCGGTGATTATATGTTGTCAAAGAATTAATCAAACTAAATGTGAATTGGAAGAAAATCAATTTATTCATTAATCTATTAATCAACTTAAAAGGAAAAAATTGATTGAAAATTGGTCTTTAATTAGAGGAATAGTAGTGTATTTACTGTATTGCATAGACAGATTAGGAGTGTTGACAAATAAGGTAGACTGTTACAAAGACTTGACATAAATTTGATACTAATTGTTAATTAATTAAAGACAAATAAATCCAGGATTTAGGAAGAAGGAAATAAGAGGTGGAAAATTTGGGAGGTGGGAAGGAAATGTTTACATCATCATCGATAATTACAAAGACAGGAAAGAAGACCATAGGACTTAGTGGAAGCCCAGTGCAAAAAACTTCACAAATTCTAGGTCAAAGAACAATTGAAATTATGGCAGAGAGACCATCATTGCAATCAATTAGCCATTACCGGAGACTGCGTACTCGCCAATTGGTGGCGGTACCGGGGTCTGACCCCATGAGCTCACCTCAGGGGCCCGTTGACCAGGGAATTCAGGGCCCTGGGCTCTGACTGTTGCTTATCAACACCAGGTCGGTGGTTAATAAAGCCCCTCTTGTCCAGGATTTAATTCTGGATGAGAGGGCCGACCTGGCGTGCATCACT